>JBBMEG010080340.1:0-11750 GCA_037832605.1 Cyclanthera cordifolia | reverse complement strand
GGGCATTTATATGAATGTTTTCCAACTTTGAAAACGGGCTTCACATGTAATATGACCCACATGTACCAACACCTTTAACAAACATAACAACAACCAATTTGATGATGGACATAAAATAAAGAAAAAGAACAAATATTTCTCAAAAAAGCAAAAAAGCAAAAAAAAACAAACAAACAAACATGTATAAAAGATAAATTTGGTTTTGAAGAAAGTTAAGAATTTTGTTGTAACGGTTTAAAATTTTAGACTTTTCTCTCTATAGTTTGGAGAAATATAGAATTTAGTCCGAGAAATATGAAATTCTGTCTCGATGGAAAAAAATAGAACTTAACCCTTATGATTTGATAAAATCTAA
Source organism: Cyclanthera cordifolia (assembly GCA_037832605.1). NCBI lineage: Eukaryota > Viridiplantae > Streptophyta > Magnoliopsida > Cucurbitales > Cucurbitaceae > Cyclanthera > Cyclanthera cordifolia. Next base: position 11,395 of record JBBMEG010080340.1, on the reverse strand, counting down.
AAGATAGTTCATATTATTCGTTATTCGTAAGCGAATTAAGTACATATATGTAACTTAGGATGTATGTAAGATGGTTTTTTTTTTACCCAATCAATTACTTATCGCATCTCTTATCATTTATAAACACATAAACGACTAACTTCTACATATTTTTATTCACCAACAATTACAAACCACATAGAATATTTTTTTAGATTTTTGCAAACTTTAAAAATTAAATTCTAATTTTCAAATCATAAAAACTAAATTGTAGATTTCTCTAAACTAGAGATTAAAATTTAGATTTTTAAATCATAAAAAAAGAACTTTAACTTTCTTTAAATCATACGGATCAATAAATAAATAAATATATATATATATAAAAATAATCCAAAATGGTTGCTATATAATTATGATCCATTTAACCCTTCTATTAATTGAACACGTGATTGTGTTAAATGAGTTATTTGATGTTCTAACAAATACATTAACCTCATTGATTACACCAAATCAGTTTAGTCACCAAAGTCACCTGCCCAGGCACGTACTACCTTGGAAGACATTGATTGGAGTAAGATTCTCCATCGTTGGACCATGTACATTTGAGAAATATGTTTTCAATAAAATGTAGTCCAATTATATAACTAGTATTAGCAAAAAGATTGTCTTATCATTCTATGAAAAGCTCTCTAAATTAAAGTTATAAGTCTATTTATTTATAATATACTTCAAAGCTTAAATTGGGGGTAAGCAAGTGTAGAGAATTGATCGACATTCAATTGTAAAATTCCAAATGATAAAAAGCTATATCATGAGGATACAACACTTGAAGAAAAATTTTCTACTTAAAAAAAAAAAAAAAGGAGTGCACGAAAAAACAACAAAGTCATCAAGTGTCGTGCCTGCGGAAACTCGGCCTACTGAGTCTGGCTTGGACATAATTAGTCCTAGCTGGAGGAGCCTTACCGATAGCATTTGTGTCAGAGTTGTTCTCCAATGTTACAAATATAGAATAGTCTTTCACCAAATTGACCAAGTAGAAGTCAAACTCCCAACGAAACTGGATGGTGAATGCAAGCAGCTCAACTTTGGGCCGCCTCAGCGAAAGTCCAAAAGTTAGCCAAGGCGACCTCAGCAACACGCTGAACCTCACAAGCTTGGGCAAGTCTCACTTGAGTTGATCGATGCTAAAATATCTAGAGGAGTGCGTATGGCACAAGTCCTCTAAACGGTGTCGAGAAGCCGAAGCAAGTGCATAAAGGCTTATCATCCAAAATATACAAGGAAGCGAGCAGTTCTGCGAAGTAAGATCCATCATACCATTGGCGGAAGGTCTAAAGATAAGGAAAGAAAGTCCCAAGCAGGAAATGAGCATTCGAAGGCGGTGTACCTCCACACGCGGTGGACTCCAAAGAACACGTTACAAGTGTCTGGAGTCATTTACACCAGAGCCAACCAAGCCATTTACAAGAATTCCTGAAGTGAAGAATTCGGAGGTAACTGAACCCTTCTCTCAAGCATGGTGACATAAAGCACCAAGGCCTCCGAAGGAGGCTAGCTATAGACTTCCTTATCGGCAAGAAGCCTAAAGGTCGCATTCGATGAAACAAGGTACTTCGCCTTAAGCCTATCTAAGTCATGGTGGATAGTTGCAGATGCAACCGGTTCACACCCATACCCGACTACCAAGACCTTACATCGAGTTATCTTTTGAGAAGAGGAGGCTAAGGTGGGGCATACTTCATCCTCATATTCAAACCAGGAATCCATGAGAAAATTTCACAAAATGTACTTGAGAAGAAGCAAAAGTTTGAAAAACGCTTAAAAATGAGCACATCCCTACAAATGGAGCCTAAGTAGCCTAAAATTTTGAAAAAGTGCTTAAAAGGGCAAGTTTCTACATGGAGGGCCTAAGGAACCTTTAAGTCAAAAAAACGCTAAAAAATGGACAATTCTCTACAAAGAGAGTTTAATTAGCCTAATTTTTAAAGAAAAAGTCTAAAGAGGGAGAGTCTCTACTAAGAGGGTCTACCTAGCCTAAATTTTGCAAATGTGCCTAAATGTAGTAAGTCTTTGAAAAGAGAGCCTACTTGGCAAAAATTTCAAAAAATGTGCTAAGGGTTGGCGAGTCTAAAAAATGGGAGCCTACTTGGCGGAAAAGAGCCAAATGGTAGTGAGTCTCTGAAAATGGAGCAGTAAGTCTCTAAAAAAGAAGCCTACTTGACCAAAAAAAGCAAAGGGTGGTGAGTCTTTACAAAGGAAGCCTACTTGGCCGAAGTTTTTAAAAAAATGCCTAAAAGGGCGACACTCTAAAAAGAGAGCCTACTTAGCCGTAATTTTCAAAAAAGTGCCCAAAAGAGGTGAAACTCTAAAAGGAGAACCTACTTGGCAAAAATTTTGAAAAATGGCTAGAGATAATAAGTCTCTAAAAAAAAGAACATTCTTAACAATAAACTACTCTTCAAATTCTGGCAACAGAGTAAATCCGAAATGAAGAGTGGAGGTAATATTATAGACTAAAATATCTTGGAATACTTGGACAAGACCAGGACTCCCTAGAGGTTCGTTCAAAGGAAGTATGGAGTCTTCAAGGGTCTGCCAAAGGGTGTCGAAAGACCCCGGAGGTCGGTCAAAGGATGCCAGGAGTCTTATGGGGTCAGCCAAAGAATGTTAGAAGACCTTGGAGGTCGACGAAGTCTATACTGACACGGCGAGGGTCGACCAAAGGGTGGTCATAACCCCTAAGAAATAGGCCAAATCCATCCCGACCCCCCGAGGGTCAGCCAAGGGAGGCCACAACCCCTAGAAGGCCGACCAACTCCATGCTGACCCCGGGGGTCGGGCAAGGGACGTCATAACCCCCAAAGGGTTAGCCAACTCCATCCAGACCCCTCAGGGGTCGGCCAAAGTCCTCTAGGACCCTTTTGGGGTCGGCCAAGTAAGTCAGGCCCCTCCGGTGGTCGACCTAGGAATGCCTCGACCCCCTAAGGGTTTGCCCTTCTAGCCTTGACCCTCTAGATGTCGGCCAAAGAAGGTGAACACCCCCTGGAGGGAAATCCGTGGAGGTAAGTACTCTCTTGGGAGTCGACCGAGTCCAAGTGATGTTAGATCCACCGATAATGACCAAGAGTTACGCCAAAGGTGAACACCCCCATTGGGGGGCAAGCCATGGAGGTCATTATTGATCGAGTACAAAATTGATCCCTGAGGGGAGAGCCGAAGGAGAACACCCCCTAAGTGGGGAAAGTTGTGGAGGTCAGGGCTCTCCTAAGAACCGACCGAGTCCAAGTGACAACTGGATCCGCCGATAACGGCTAGGAGTTACACCAAAGGTAAACACCTCCCTAAGTAGGGCAAGCCATAGAGGTCATTATTGATCGAGTCCTTTGCCCGTCACTGAGGGGACAGTCGAAGGAAAACACCCCTCTAAAGTGGGAAAGCCGTGGAGGTGAGGATTCCCCTAAGAGCCGACTGAGTCCAAGTAACATCCTAGGTCATTGCACCCTTAAGGGGACTCGTTACAACGAGTAGGTCAATCCGAGTGGATTGGCCGTGGAGGTTAGGACTCTCAGAAGAGTCGATCGAATCCAAATAACGTTTGGAGACGCTGCACCCCGTGGCGTCGCCCGTTACAACGAGTAGGTCAATCCGGGTGAATTGGACGTGGAGGTCAGGACTCTCCGAAAAGCCGACCGAGTCTAAGTAATGTATGGAGGCGCTGCACCCTGTGGCGTCGCCCGTTACACCAAGTGGGTCGGCCCGATAGGGTCGGCCGTGGAGGTCAAAACTCTCCAAGAGTCGACCAAGTCCAGAATCAAGACCGTTACACCTCTAAAGGGTAACGTCAGGAGTTACGCCGGTATTCATACTCGACTTAATGACGGACATTTCTAACGGCCGACCATTATATCGCCATAAGTGAGCTGCAGCGGTTATGAGACTGGCTGTTGTAAAAGTCAAGTCATTTCTCCCTTTCAAGGGACGGATCTTAAGCTAAGTACTCTTAAGGCATTCTTAGTATTCTAAACTGTTCCCCTAAATTATGTTTCTGACTTAGGCATCAGAGGCCATGTGGCTCACACCACACCAGTGTGTCCTAATTTCGTTTTTATTTTTTTGCAGGCCCTTTCGTCCTCAGTTAAACAAATTTACTGTGGATATCTGTTGACCATTTTTCGACATCAACAGATCTGTTTAAACCAGATTATTTAGTATTATTTGCATTCTTATTACGTATTATTGGAAACCATTTATTTGTTAGTACAATACTAAATTAATATCTTGAATCTGTTATAAGTATTTTGAATAAATTTAAAGGTATTGTTCAAAAATAAAAGATTAATTATGCAAATATATTTCTATCTCTTTGAATGCACCATTTAGAAAACAATATATAATTTCAATACCATAGTAATATACTATTATCTGCCTCCAGATATGTTCTTTGTATGGTATGTATTGTATGTTATAATGAAATAATGATATATATGTATTATGTTTATACTAGTTAGGTTTTATTATTAGTAAACCATTTAAGTTTGCATATATATAATACTTGTTTACATATTCATGAATTATTATTATATTATGTGTGTATTATTATATGTATTATATTTTTACTATGTTTTCTTGTAGATATATCTTAGATTGTGCATATATAAAACAGTATTGTATAATTCATTTAACAGAATGCATTTCTTTGATAGATCTTATAATACTGTGCATAATCAGGTATTCCTTTTAGATGCTTAAAAATGATGAAAATTAATTTAAAAGAATGACGAGCACGTAATATTGTTAGAAGGAGCGAAAGAAGATTATGAGCGTAATATTTTAATAATACATTATCCATGACATAATATGTGAATAAAGAGAGAAAAAAACTTAAGAAAAGCAAGATGTTTGAGGCGGAAAACAATTAAGCAATGCAAAGGTCGAACAAGAAGAAAGAAAAAAAAATGAAAAAAGAGTTTTCAAATGGAATTAAATGCAAATGATAAAACAATAATGATAGAAATCAAAACATTAAAGCTGATGGTAAACAACAACGGGTAAATATGAAAAGAATAATTTAATTTATAATAAAAAATACGATATTAAAATTGTAAAGGGCAAATCGAGAATTACAAAAATAATTAGTAAGTGTTTAAAAATTAATTAAATACAAATACAATTAAAATGAAATTTTGATATATGTGTCATATTTATACTAATTTGAATATCTATATTAAATTCCGAAAAAGTAATAATAATTAAAGAATATTTAAACAAAATTCCAAATAAAATTAAATTTTGGATAAAAATATTGTACCAAATTTGAATTTCTTTATTAAATTCACAAAAAAGGAGGTTAATATTTAAGTTGAAGGTTGGATTCGATTCTTTCCTTAGTATAGAAGTTGAGAATGACTCTTTTGTTTATCCCATCATAAAATTTTTTAAGAAAATCAAAATCTTTTGTCTCTCTTGCTTTTAAGTCCATTTTAGGAATCTCCTGTTCTTGACATGCAAACAAAAAGAAAACATATTCTTTCTCATGTTTTTTTGTTTTTTTTTAGAAAATAAATGGTTAACACTACTCTTCTAAAATGGTTCATTTGTATTTTATCCTAAAAAGATCACAGTCATCAAACCTTTGTTAAGTCACTTCATCGAATCTCACATCAAACAAATTATTTAATACTCTTAAATAAATTAAGAGCAAAATATCGATTCATCTAAATTTAAACTATATTCATATTTAAGGTAGAAAGTTAAATATATTTTCAAAATACATGTTTGTTTGTTATTTTTAAATAAATAAAACTATATTACTCGACAGAATAAAATCAGATATTTTTTACTAAAATATTATTAGGGGTGATTGGATTTTGGTGATATTGAGGAGAAGAGAGGATGAAAAAGGAAGCATAGTAATTTGGAGATAATAAAATAAAATTGAAATAAAATTTGTTTAATTTGTAATTTAATGTCCAAAATTTTAAAATGACAGTGATTCCGAGATAATAAAATAAAAATGAAATAAATTTTGTTTAATTTGTAATTCAATGTTCAAAATTTTAAAATGATTGAACTAATCATAAATTTAAGGGAATTTTTCATGTATAGTGAAAAAATCAAAAAAACATTCATGTATAGCAAGTTTCTGAAAATATTTCTTATACAACAGAAAAATTGGTCGTTTATGAAAAATGACCAAAATACTCTCTCCTCAATCAGCTCAACTGATAGCTTTAATCAGTTCAGCTGATAGCCATCAATCAATAGTTTAATTTTAACGGGTAGCCTCAATCAGTAAATTAGATGATAGCTTTCAATCAGTAGTTCAACTGATAGATTCAATCAGCTCACTAACCGTTTTCAATCAAGTTGCAGAAAAGAGAGCTAAAATTGAAATTTTTGAAAAACGAATGAAAATCTGCTATGTAGGAATTATTTTTTTTTTAAAAAAATGTTATAATTAAAATAAATTAATGGAAAGTTGCTAGGAGTAATTTCCCTAATTTAAGGGTAAAATATCATTTTGGATCATGAAATTTCAAAAGTTCAAATTTAGTTTCCGAATTTTAGTTTTATTTCATTTTAGTCCATAAACTTTCTAATTTTCAAATTTTAGTCTCTAAACTTTGATATTTGTTTTGTTTCTGCCCCTAAAAATTCAAAAAATCTTAAAATTGTCTCTTAAAAGTTTTTTGTTTTATTTTTTGTAAGACAATTATCATATTTCTCTATAAATTTTAAAAATGTTTTCGCATTTTATTGTTTATTGTATTAAAATTATTAACCCAATTTTGATTAATATTAATTTTAAATTTATTATAGAGATTAGTTTTAAGTTTTTTTTTCAAAATCAGAAATTAAAATTGAATTTTGAAAATTTAGCGACCATAATATAATAAAGTTGAAAGTTTATAGATCAACTTTAAAATATAAAATTTACCATTTGAGGAAACATCTAATCAATAAACAACAAAATTGAAATGATTTTTTTTCAGTACTTTTAATTTTTCATATTTATAATTTATAATTTAATGTTCAAACTGTTAATAAAATCATAAGTATAAATTTTTCATATTTTCAAAATATATGTTTTTAATTATATATATTTTTTAGTACGACAATAATCTGAAGGGGGTATTCAAACTCACCGCTATTAATCATGAAATTCTACTAATGAATTGAACTATTATTTGTTTTCTTTACCATTTATATGTGAGTGACAATGAGTGATATATATATATATATATATTTATTTATTTATTTATTATTTTTATTTTTTTTTAATATTTATAATCAAATTCATATTTTTTTAACATTAAATTTCTTATTTCCTATTTATAATTTTCATTAGTAATGATAAATGTTAGATAATTTCATACATAACATGAACCTTTAATCTTGAATAACATGATTATCATTAGTTGTATTTGAATCCTAATGAGATTGAAATATACCTCCCGACATCATTGTAACAACCTGGTACATACCGCTAGGTTATGGTTCGAAAGTTTTTAATGCATGAAAATTTTAAAGAAAATTTCAGCAGAGTTTCCCTTAAAATATGGGAAACTCATACCTGCAAAACCTGTAAACAGAACCTGGACATTTCGAAATGCATTTAAAATGACCCTGCAAGTTCCAAACAAAATGTTTATCCTATACAAGTAGTTAACAGTTTAAACATAAATATAATCCCAAGACCTCGGTTACAAACTAACATTTGAAAACGAATTTATTACAACAGTTTGTGCAGAAAGATATGCAATAAGCCTAGACTACGAAAAAGTGACACCAACTACGCCGCTGACACATCCCCTCTAGGTCTATCCTCAGTTGTCGATCATCCATCTTGGTGCGTACCTGCAACTATGGTTTTGAATCCATAGCCAACATAAAACGAAGGGATGAGTCTGTGAAAACTCAGTAAGAAATCTTGCACTGGGTGCACACATCATATAGAACAAGACATGTGTAAATCAAAAATCTATGAAAATCACAACAAACAAAGGGAAGTATCCCAACTCTCGAGAACTCGAGTCGCCTGGCTCGATGGCTCTAAGACAGATCTCAAGGAGGGGCCTCACTGACCAATGCCATGAAACCTGAAAAGCCACTACCAGAACTCTCCCGGGTACGGCAGAATGCCTAGGGGCAAGGGTTAACCACTGGAGTCGCCCATGCTATCCTGGGTCCCTCCGGCACGGTGGAGTCAATCTCAAACACATCAAGTACCACGCACAGAGCCGAGCCGAGAGCTATCTAACCAACTAGCGCAGCGCTAACTTATGCCTAAGCAAATTCGGCTGCTCACTGCCTAGCAAATTCTCGCTCCAACTCTTGAGATGAGGGATAACCGGCCGATGCCTGATTCTCACGATCACACCATGTACGCCTTAGACCACTCAGCTAGGTTACACGTATGGACGACCAGGTTCCCAGCCGATGCCAAGTTCCTGAGTGTAGACTATCGATCCTATGGTCAGTCCCACCACACTTCGGGTCAATCTAGCGATCACCGCCCTAATAACGTGTGAAACCTCTTACAACAGTAACCTTTATCCGTCATGGAACGTTGGCTGCGTCTAGCCGTACACCTATATGGGTCGACCCCTAACGTGTCACACAAACAATAGACCCTATGGTCTACTGCAACCACCCTATGGCGGGGAGGAGACGTGCCTAGACCGCATGGCTGACACGCTCACTCCATCAAGGAAAGTGACTCGACCAAGCAACAACCAATTTATAAACTAGACAATTACGAAGAAGACATGTATCACTTTTCTAAAGTCTTTCCACACATTATCGATGATGTATTACGAACAACAACAACATATAATTCATAATCTAGCCTACCAGATCACAGACCACATGCTTTCAAATTCAATAAACACATATCGAACAACAAATTGCACATAATCCATATTCTAGCCTACCAGATCACATACCACATGCTTTGAAATTCAATAAAGAAATATCGAACAATAAATAGCACATAATCCATATTCTAGCCTACCAGATCACAGACCACATGCTTTCAAATTCAATAAAGAAATATCGAACAACAAATTGCACATAATCCATATTCTAGCCTACCAGATCACATACCACATACTTTCAAATTCAATAAAGAAATATCGAACAATAAATAGCACATAATCCATATTCTAGCCTACCAGATCACACACCACATGCTTTCAAATTCAATAAAGAAATATCGAACAAAAAAATCACATAATCTATATTCTAGCCTATCAGATTACATACCACAAGCTTTCAAATTCAATAATGAAATATCGAACAACAAACAACACATAATCCATATTCTAGCCTACTAGATCACAGACCACATGCTTTCAAATTCAATAAAGAAATATTGAGCAATAAAGTTGTAACAACACATAAACAAGCCAGCCAAGCAAGAATACGACTACTTATGCACTCGTTAGGGTCCTTTACACTAGGTTCAAAAGAACCGACTAGCACGAGGCTTGAGTCACAATGATTATTCTACCTAAGCCCCTGAACCTACAATTAAACAACAAAACAAGTAAGCATTTAAAATAACCCAAAACAACGCCAACTCATACTTAAAAGGTAAAAAGTGTACCAACAATAGCTTACATAACGCGAACAAACTAGCCGAGAGGCTAATCCGAAGCTTACTAGCCTTGAATCCAACCGAGCAACTCCATACAAAGCCTTCACAGACTCTCGACCAACCGTTCAATCAAACCTTGCGGGCCAACGCTTCGATGCCCACACATAACTCACCAAGCTCTCTTAAGCTATTAGTCGAACACCTTCCTTGGAAGACCAAAACCAAACCACAAGTGCAGGAACGCAACTGACTTTAACGTATGCTCGAGCTTTAACCCGAACTCAAGAGAAGGAGAACGAAACTAACATCTGAGTCTCCTGAGCTTCACGGCTAAAAGCACCTAAGCCGAACTCACACACACTAAAAATCACAACGTGAGGACTGTCGGGGAAGATCGCTACTGAGAGAAAAAGCTTGAAATCGAGTTTTTCGCATAATAGAGACAAAAGCACGACTGGAGCTCGAAGGCTCACGCTGAAGAGAGAAAGAGTCGCACGAGAGAGAAAGTAGATTGAGAGAGAGACGGCGGCAGAGAGAGAGAGATTGAGAGACGACAGAGAGATCGTGAGAGGGGATCAAAATCGCGAGGGAGAAGCCAGGGCGGCTGTTCGCGACTGGAATCAGAGAAGCAGAAGAGGAAAACGAGAGGAATGAGGAAGAGATGAAAATTGGGTTTAAACTTTTGGGTATTTCCAATAAAACCCTCCAAGTTAACAATTTGTTAAATAGTTAACCTTAAATTCCTAATAAATTGTTGTTAGTGGAGTTGGTAAGACAAGTTATTGCTTGTAAGGAAATCTTGGTTCGAACCTTAAATTTTTTATCAATTGCTTCAATAGAAATATTGGTATCTCCCTCCTTGCCTATAAGCAAGCTTCTTTATTCTTCTTTCTCTTTCATTTTGACACACTTTAATTTTAATGAACAAATGTGATCATATTTATAGGTAGAGGGAGGACCAATGTTGAACTTCCATTAAACATAAGTTTTAACATTTCATCAAAGTTATACTTAAGAGATCATAAATTTTAGTGAAGTGAAACTCATACATCTCATAAACAAAAAGATAAGTAAAACTCATACTTGTCATAAACATTTCTCATAACTTAATTAGAGAAGTTAGAATTCATTTAGAGAGGTGAAACTCATGATATCTCATAAACTTAAGAGAAGTTAGAACTCATATAGAGAAACTCACATCTCATAAACATGTCAATAGGAAAACATGTTTTTCTAATATCATATTATTGGAGATAAGATGCTTAATTCTTATTTTTCAACAATGAAAGTTAAATTTAAAGATAAGAAAATTGAGAATTAGATGAATTTCAATATAAATTTTGACATGATATATTTGATGAGATTTTGAAGAGTTAAGGAGGAGTAGAGAAGAAATTATGATACATTGAAAACAATAGTTGAAATCATTCATTGTTGGTCTCAATCAACTGCTAGAAGTTTGAGTTTTCCTTGGGTTGAACTTATATTATTAAAAAAAAAAATTAGTAATTTAAAAATGTGTTATAATGTTGAAATTATTATGAAAGAATGAGTTTTAAATATTGATACTTGAGATGTCAAAAAAAAAAAAATTGAGTCGTAATTAAGCTTAAATTTGATTTTTCATCCCACAAAAGAAAATAAATAAATAAATATAAGAACTCTTAATTTTCATAAATGAAAATAATTATCAACCACAACAATAACTCAAAAGTAAAAGTGAATGATCACGATTTAAAAATAAATAAATAATCATTGGTTCAAACCTCACATATCATTGTTGAATTAAAAAAAGACCCATTATTTTATTTTATT
>JBBMEG010080339.1:0-2500 GCA_037832605.1 Cyclanthera cordifolia | reverse complement strand
TTAAATAGCATTCTTTTTATAAAAATAAAAAGAAGTATAAAAAAAAAACTAAAAACTATAGATATGTTAAAATCGCAGTTAAATATTATTCGAAATCGAATAAAACATTACTAGAAATATAAACAAAAGGAATATGTTAGGTGATATGTGATTTTTTTCTATTAATTGGTCAAGATCGAGGAAAGAATACACCTAATTGAAATTTGCAAATTCGAAAAAAAAAACGAGTAATTAAATAAAGTATACAAAGATTGAGAAACTTAATATAATATTTAAAATTTTTTTAGAAATTTTCTATTTTTTATCTTATAAATTAAATAAAATAAATAAAAATTCTAAAAATTCACGGAGATTCGAGTTCTTACTATATCTATATTGCAAAATTAAATAGAAAATAAGTAGAATATGAATAAAAAAATTGATACATAAGATGAATAAAAGAAAAGATAAGAAGAGATACGCCCTCCGCCTAGGTATTTAATACCTTCGCCTATAAAGAAATTCAAAAGACCCGCTCCGTTTGTAATTCCATCAATTACTCGTCTATCAAAAAAATGAGTTACTTCTGCCGATCCCCTTATTCCTCTCATTAACGCTGTTGTATAAAAAATATCTATGTAACCACGATTATATGACCAAGTATATATGACATTTTTTATTCTATCCCAAAAAATTCTTTCAGAATCTAGTTTAGCGAATAAATTAATTAATTCCAAATTTTGAAAAGACGAATAAACAGGTTTATATAAAAAAAATGCGATAAATATTCCAAAATATGCTATACTTACTGAAAAAATGGGATGGTGTCCAAACTCAGACCAAGACGAAGAATTTTTTAAATTTTGATGGAAAAGCTTTATAGAAGGGGTTAACCATTTGGATAATATATCCAAATCCATTCTGACTTGATTGAAAGGAATTCCTATTGCTCCAACAAACAAAGCAAATAAGATCAATATAAGTAGACAAAATAAAATAATATTATCTGATTCGTAAGGATATAAAAAAATATTTTTATTAGAAAAATTTAAATTTTTAATAAAAGGCAGTGCGATTTTTATTACATTTTCATCCTGATATCTCTTCTTTTTCTTTGAAGAAAAAGAAAAGATATGATTATTATTTATTCTTAAATTATTTATTCTTAATAAAGGTTCTAAAAAAAAACTTTTGTTAATAAGTTTTGAACATCCTTTTCCCCATAGAGAGACTGAATCGACGGGAGTTCCTTTTCTCCCACTATAATTTTGACAATAAGCATTGAAATGCCCCTCAAAAGTAAGTAAATAGATACGAAACATATAAAATCCAGTTAATCCTGCCGTGAACCAAGCAATTATTCCGAAAATTGGTGAATACAACCAACTATCATTAAGAATTTCATCCTTGGACCAAAAACAAGCAAGGGGTGGAATACCACAAAGAGAAAATGTACCTAATAAAAACGAAATTTTTGTAATAGGTACGTGTTTTGTTAAACCGCCCATTAGAACTAGATTCTGACTTTTCTCAGGAGAATATCCAACAACTTTTTCCATTGAATGAATAACTGATCCAGATGCTAAGAATAATAATGCTTTTGAATAAGCATGAGTAATTAAATGGAATAAAGCCGTTCGATAAGACCCCATACCAAGAGCTAAGATGATATATCCCAATTGAGACATTGTAGAATAGGCTAAACCTTTTTTAATGTCTTTTTGAGAAAGAGCTAAAGTAGCTCCTAAAAATACTGTTATTATACCGATGAAAGAAATAAAATTCATTATATAAGGTATGACTATAAAAAGAGGAAGAAGCCGAGCTACAAGAAAAATACCTGCTGCTACCATAGTAGCAGCGTGGATAAGAGCCGAAATAGGAGTAGGTCCCTCCATGGCATCAGGTAACCATACATGAAGAGGGAATTGTGCAGATTTAGCAGCCGCACCAGTAAATAATAGAATGGCACACAAAATAACAAATAAAAGATTGACCTCATTATTATAAATCAAGTTATTGAGTATTTGAAATAAATCCCGAAATTCGAAACTACCTATTGTCCAATAAAAACCTAAAATACCTAATAAGAACCCAAAATCTCCGATTCGATTAGTTACAAACGCTTTTTGACAAGCATTTGCTGCAAGAGGACGTGTAAACCAAAACCCGATTAATAAATATGAACACATTCCAACTAATTCCCAGAAAATATAAATTTCTATTAAATTAGAACTTGTAACTAGTCCCAACATTGAAGTACTGAAAAAACTCATATAAGCAAAAAACCTCAAATATCCTTGATCATGCGACAGATAATTATCACTATAAATAAGAACTATAATTCCAACGCTAGTGATTAATAATAACATAATAGAAGTAAGCGGATCGATCAAATATCCAAATTCTAAAGAAAAATCATTATTTATGACCCAAGACCATATATATTGATATATAAAACTACTATTTATTTCCTGAAGAGACAGATCAATGGACAAAAACATGACTATACTTAACAATA
>JBBMEG010080338.1:0-11752 GCA_037832605.1 Cyclanthera cordifolia | reverse complement strand
GGGTATTTATTAGAACATAAAGATTGATCTTGTTAGATCATTAAGTTGCTTTCATAGGTTGTTAGAATATCTTGTTTACATTATTCTATATCCGCAACAACCTTGTATTTTGTTTATTCATTCAATAAAGAAAATACGTTTGAAAAATAATTTATTGCTCGTTCTTATTTACTTTACTTTACATACGTGTACTAAAGTAGATAGTTAAAGTTTTACAGTTCTTAAAGTTTTTACTAATAGACATTTACTTTGATCAATATAGACACTGTGGTATCTATATTTGTACCATCACTAAAAGTTGGGACTAACAATTGGTATCAGAGCAGAAAGTTTAAATCATAAACTTGATCTGTTGTGATGGCTGATGATCAAGCAAATCCTATTGTATCTACTTCTAATTCACCTCCTTCTCCAACAAGAAGAGTTCCTACACCTCTTCCTGTTTTTACTAATACACCTCTTCCTACTGCTCCTCCTACACCATTTTCATCTCAAAATGTTCATGTACACTTTCCAAACAATCCTATTCCCAGATTTAGTGGGGACAGTGAAACATTTATTACATGGAAAGCTTGCATGATAAAATATATAGCTGGAGTAGAAAGAAATCTGTTAACCATTTTAAATGAAGGACCATATGTTCCAGGAAATGTCTCTGCAGTTGTTTTAAATCCTGATGGAACTCAAAGATTTCAGCCTAAGGTCAAAGATCATTGGTCTGAAGAGGATCATAGAATGGTAGACTTAGACAATAAGCTACAAAATATGATTCTGGCTGCTATTCCTGTGTCTCTAGTTCCTACCCTTGTCCTTTTTGAATCTGCTAAATCCATGTGGGAAGAACTATTGACTCAGTATGAAGGTACTGCAGAAACACTTGTCACAAGAAAAGTTGCCTTAAATAGAAAGTATGAGTCTTTCTTTGCACGTCCCTCTGAGTCCCTCACTGATACATATATCAGATTCACTAATGTTGTGAATCAGTTGAAGGCATTGGGAGTAAACAAAGACCCAGAAATTTTATTAGAAAAATTTTGTGACATTCTCCCTTCAAAATGGGAGAATCTGATCTTAGTGCTTAGACAAGGCAGAACCTTGCACAGTCATACTCTCAACTCCTTATATGGAGCCTTCAGATATACTGAAGAGAACAAAGCACAGAGAGCAGTGGCTGAGCAGGATGCAAAAAATCATGTTTCCACCAGTTCTCAAACGATTCAGTATACTGAACCTCGTGGATCTGCACTAGTATCTTCTGAGAGTGACCAAACTCACTCAATGAAAAAGATCATGTGTGATCTAATGAACTCTGGAATCACTGATAAAATCACATCTGATTGTGATGAGGATGACAATGATGATCTGATAGCAATGATGGCTAAAACTTTTAATCGTTTTAAGTCCAAAGCTAATCGTTCCAGTGGACCAAATGCTTCAAAATCTACTCTGGACAAATCCAATCTTACATGCTTTAAGTGTGGTAAGAAAGGTCATTTCTTGAAGGAATGCAGATCTAGTCAAACTATCAATCAATCTGGTCCCTCCTCCTATTCTCCTCAGACTTCTTTTCAGAAACATGATGATGGCTATCGTCAGAAATACAAACAGCTTAAAGCTCAGATAGCACTCATGTCCACTTCCAAAGATGACCAGAACAAGAATGGTTGCATGATTGCAAAAGAAGGAAAGTGGGTAGATTCTGACAACTCAAGTGATGAAGATGAAGAAAAGAGGGATATGTGTTTCATGGCACTAGATGATCAGAAACACTTGGTCAAAGATGATATTGAAACAGGAAACTGGGTCAATATCATAATGAAAAAGGTTAGTATTTTTGGTGGTGAATTAAATCAAGAACTGAAATTGGATCTTTTGGCTCTTTTAAACAATGACTTATCATTTGTTGAAACTGTGCGCTCAGAAAGCTTAAAACTTTATGAACATAATTCTGTTGATCTGAGTGCAAATCAAAATTGTTTAAAAGAATTAAAAGAAGTCCATCTGGTACTCAAAAGTCAACAACTTATTTGTGCAAACTTAGAAATCGAAAAGCAAGATCTTTTAAAAGCTTTGGAAAAGGAAAAGAAAGTTATAAAATCATGGATGTTATCACCAGATACAACTCGATCTTTAACAAATCAAACTGTTAATTTCGGCTTGCCAGATCAAAAGAAAGCATATCTTTCTGGAGATTCTCATTTGGCATCAATTATGCCTGGACTCCATGAACTTCCTGAACAATTTAAAGTAAAAGATTTTGGCATAATAAGTTATGATACTGAAGGGTATCCAGACTCGTCTGAGAAAAAATCTGGGAAGCGCCAGACACGCGTCTCAGATAAGAAGGCCAAAAATTTAAATCTTGAGCCTTATCCTCAGATTCCTTCTACTGGAAAGCCTCAGAAAAGCTTACCAGTCAAATCTGAAAAACCTCAGTCAAGTTTTCCAGAAAAGAAGGACCCTCCCCTTTCTGAGCTTTTTGCATCACAAGCTCAGATGTCTAACCATGATTCCATTTTGATAAAATTAGAAAGTCAAGTTCAATCCTTGACTCGTCAAGTTCAGAGTTGCAATTCTCGATTAAATCATTTTGCATCAACTTCTTCTAATACTCAAAATGAGAAACCTTCTTCAAAATCTAAAAAGATTATTTCTGAAAAGAAGAAGGTAAATGAAAAATCTCAAACAAAAGTTATCTCTGTTTCTCCTGAAGCTAAAAATTCAGTGAAAACTTCTGGTCACACTAAACTAAAATCTGAAGAGACTCTTAAGGGAGAGTCATGTGAACCCATCAGTCGATGGGTTCCCAAATCTAACTGATAAGTTTATGTGTGTGTAGGGCAGTCAAAATGAAGAAATCTGGTACATGGATAGCGCATGTTCATGGCATATGACCGGATGTAAGACCCTGTTGGAAGAGTACCAGCCTCAATCTGGTCCAAAGATAACTTTTGGAGACGATGCTAGTGGTCAGACTGAAGGATATGGTGTATTGAACAATGGACAAGTTAAATTCACACATGTGGCATATGTGAATGGTTTGAAATATAACCTGATCAGTGTCAGTCAACTGTGTGATTCTGGCTTAAGAGTCTTGTTCGATATGCATCAAGGCACCATATTAGACAGAGATTGGAAGGTGATATTAGTGGCACCAAGAAAAGGAAATGTGTATCCTCTGAATCTGAAGAGTGCACCTTCTCAACAATGCTTTTATTCAAAAGCTGATGAAGACACAAACTGGCTATGGCACAAGAGACTCTCTCATCTGAACTTCAAGAATATCAACAAACTGTCCAGAAAACAGTTAGCAGATGGGATACCACCTTTGTCTTTCAAAAAAGACAAACCATGTCCAGGATGTGAGATGGGCAAACAGAAAAGAGCCAGTTTCAAGACCAAACAGAACTTCAGCATATCTGAGCCTCTTCATATGCTTCATATGGACCTCTTTGGCCCAGTGAATGTTCAGACTCGTGCTGGAAAAAGGTACACCCTAGTTATTGTGGATGAATTTTCCAGATATTGTTGGGTTATCTTTCTCAGGTCAAAAAGTGAAGCTGCATCTGAAATCATCTCCTTCATCAAACAAGTGGAACTGAAGCACAAGCGAAAAGTGTGTCAGCTCAGAAGTGACAATGGTACTGAGTTCAGAAACTCTTTACTGGAGTCTTTCTGTTCTGATACTGGCATATCTCAGAACTTCTCATCAGCAGGCACTCCAGAACAAAATGGAGTTGTTGAAAGAAAGAATCGCACACTGATAGAAGCTGCTAGAAGTATGTTAACTGAATCTGGTCTTCCAAAGAATTTCTGGGCTGAAGCCATAGCTACAGCATGCTATACCCAGAATCGATCAATTTATGTTAAAAGACATAAGAAGACCGCCTATGAAGTCCTCAGAAATAGAAAGCCTAATATTGGGTATTTCCATGTTTTTGGATGCCCAGTATACATTCTGAACGACTCCAGTCAGCTTGGCAAGTTCGATGCTAAGGCTGATGAAGGATTTTTCTTAGGATATTCAGTCATTCGCAAAGCTTTCAGAGTCTACAACAAGAGACTTGAAAAGGTAGATGAATCAATACATGTTACCTTTGATGAATCAAGTTCTGCCATTAACAAGAAACCAATTTCTGATCCTCCCTCTGAACCACCAATCATATTTTGTGAATCTGATCCTGTCAACCACAATAAAGAAGATTCTCAAGATATTGCTTCCACTCATTCAGATGTGGAACCAACTTCTAAACCTTCCTCTAATACCTCTTTCTATCCTATAATTAAGTTCAAATCACCTGAAGAACTTGTTATTGGAAGTGATAGTCGTATTGATGAACAAACATCAGATCCCACTGAAGAAACCTCTACTGAAGAAGTACATAATGCAAGTCATGTTATTTCTGATGAAGAAGCTGAACTTTCCCATGAAGAAACAGTGGCACAACAATCTGATAATTCTGTTCATCCTGGTCACTACACTAAGTGGACTAGAGCTCATCCTGCTGACCAAATCATAGGTGACTCCACTGATGGTGTTCAGACCAGAAGAGCTACATCCAACCAATGCTTATATGTCAACTTTCTATCTATGATAGAACCAAAGAAGATTGGAGAAGCTCTTGAAGATCCACACTGGATAGTTGCAATGCAAGAAGAACTATCTCAGTTTGAAAGAAACCATGTCTGGGATCTTGTCCCCAGACCAAATGGTACTAAAGAACCTATTGGCACTAGGTGGGTCTTCAGAAATAAGATGGATGAAGATGGTGTTATCATCCGGAACAAGGCCAGACTGGTTGCTCAGGGATATTGCCAGTCTGAGGGAATTGATTACGATGAAACTTTTGCTCCTGTTGCAAGACTTGAAGCCATCAGAATTTTCTTAGCTTTTGCAGCTAATCAGAACTTCAAGGTCTATCAGATGGATGTCAAAAGTGCTTTTCTAAACGGTGCTCTGGAAGAAGTAGTGTATGTGAAGCAACCTCCAGGTTTTGTGGATCCAAAACATCCAAATCATGTTTGCAGACTAAACAAAGCATTGTATGGTCTCAAGCAAGCACCACGTGCCTGGTATGAAACTCTCACATCTCATTTACTTAACAATGGTTTTTGCAGAGGTGCAATTGATAGTACCCTATTCATTCTTCGTGAAAAAGGTAATATCTTACTTGTACAAATTTATGTAGATGATATTATTTTTGGCTCTACTGATGAAAAAATGTGTGCAGAAAGTTTTCTGATATTATGTCAAAAGAATATAAGATGAGCATGATGGGTGAATTAACCTTTTTCTTAGGACTTCAGATAAAACAGACCAGAGATGGTATTTTTATAAGTCAAGAAAAATATGTTAAGGATTTATTAACTAAATTCAATTTTCACTCTGTGTCCTCAATGAAAACTCCAATGTCTGCACCAATTAATCTGGATTCTGATCTAGATGGAATTTCAGTGGATCAAACTACCTACAGAGGTATGGTTGGTTCACTAATGTATTTAACTGCCAGTAGACCAGATATAATGTTTGCTACATGTTTTTGTGCAAGATATCAGTCTAATCCTAAGAAATCTCATATGGATGCTGTAAAGCGCATATTCAGATATCTAAAGGGTTCTCCTGTTCTGGGTCTTTGGTACCCCAAAGGCTCAGGATTAGAACTAATGGGTTATTCAGATTCAGATCATGCAGGTTGTAAGATTGACAGGAAAAGTACAACTGGTGGTTGTCATTTCCTTGGAGGCAAATTAGTGAGTTGGACAAGCAAGAAACAGACTTCAGTTTCTACTTCAACTGCTGAAGCAGAATATGTGGCCGCAGCCAGTTGCTGTGCCCAGATATTATGGATGAAGAACCAACTACTAGATTATGGTGTTAAGTATAAAAATACTCCTATCTTTTGTGATAACACCAGTGCCATTGCAATCACTCACAATCCGGTCATGCACTCGAAAACCAAGCATATTGACATCAGGTATCATTTCATTCGAGATCACGTTATGAAAAGTGATATTGAAATTCACTTTGTCCCTACTGACAAACAACTCGCAGATGTTTTTACCAAACCTTTGGATGATAAAACTTTCAAACATCTGATTAGTGAGTTGGGAATGTTGAATCCATAGTCTAAAAACTTTGGACTATCCATTCTTCATTTTGGGGGAAATCTCAGAAATGTTTTCTGAGATACTTCAGATTTTGTCTTTTCTGATTAAAACAAATTTTGTCTCTGAAGTCCCTCAGAAATGAGTGACTCTGATAAAATAATTTCTCAGAATCTGAAGTCCCTCAGATTTTCATAACGTTATAAATACTTGGTCACTATGCATAACACGTGGCAACAAATGAGTAAAAATTGTTTACAGCTTTCACATTGCTTACGTGTCATAGATATTTGTGGATTGAATAAAATGATCATTACTTTTATGGGTAACTGAAAAAGCAAAGTATGAATAACCGTCATTGCATTAAATGCGGACTTGTCAAGTAAAATTATTTTCGGATTTCAAATCCGATCAAAATTGTAAAAAGATTTTTACCAAATATCTTTTTAAATTTTCACTTAATTTTATTTTGAATATTAAATGGTACTATAAATACCCTTTTCTATTCACATTCCTCATTTACTTCTTCATTTACTTCCATATCTCTAACATTCTCTCTGCAAATAATCTTAAATCTTCCAAAACCCTAAAATCTCTTCATTTTCATCTTTCAATTTCATCATATACAAATGGCTCCTAAAGTCGATAAAAACATTCTACCATTCATATATGTTCCCTCTGATTCCGTTCAACTTTCTTCCCAACAAACACCAAATAAAAACCCTAACTTTTCTCCTGAATCGTTTAAACTTAGCATAAGCAACTATGTTGCTAGGCTAAACATCAATGTCAACGATTCAATAATGGGCAGAGTTAACTCTTTCTTAACTCATTGTCCATTATTCTTTGCACTTACTGGGGATCCTGGGCACATGTACTTCACATATCTTTGTGAGTTTTGGTACACTGCCACTCTCAACGACGATGAATCCATCTCCTTCACCTTAAAAAATGGATCCGTACAGTGCACACTCTCCTTGGCCGATTTTAGAAATGCCCTTCAACTCAACTATCTTCCTGAGGGTGAACACTATGCCAAGAGAGTAAAAAATGTGAACTTCAGGGAATTCTTGGCTCATATAAATCATACTGGAGTTCATGATGAAGAAGGAAATTTGAAGACCTCTGGAGTCATCTTTCTCAATGGTCTTACAAATTCATGGAGATACTTCTTCACAAACATTGTTGAATGTTTGGGTGGCACCGCCGGTGGATCTGACCAGATCAATCTACCACAACTGGAGATAGGATATTATCTCTGGAAAGGAAGAAAAGTGGACTTTGCTGAAATCCTCTTTGCCCAACTTCTCACAAGGTTAAAAGGTAAAAGGAAACCCCATCTTGCCTTTCCAAGATTTTTATCGCTTTGTTTCTTGTCCATCCTGGGTGATCAATACCAGGATGAGGAACTGGAATATTTCACTCCTGAACTTTGCAGAGACTTCACCTCAGTCTTTTCTGAGGATGATGAAGTCGATTTGTCCAGTGAAATGCTCCAGATCCTACCCAAAACTGACTCTGTACTACCAACAGGCTCAGAAGGGACTTCTAGTGGGCCACAAAAGAATGTGGGACCCATTAGAGCTCCTAGTGGCTTATTGAAGATCTTTAAAACCAAAGATTCTTCTTCAACCGTGCCACAAGCTAGGAAATCTAGCACTAGCCAATCTGAGGATCTCCAAAAAGATTCCTCAGAATTTCCAAAGAGCAAAAGAACAAAACGTAAATTAGTTAAAAAGTCCTCAATGCTCAAGGACACTAGTGCCTCTCCTAGCCCTCCTGAATCCCCCCAATAGGATTTAGGAGATAGTCAAAGGGAAAACCCACAAGCAACCACCTCCCAAACTTCTTTAGGTGGAGGTGGTGAAGAACAAAGTGAGACAACCCAGCTTGCAGTAGTGTCCGTGTCTGCACAAACAACTCTTTGCCAAATTTCTGACACTACTATTGCACGAATCGAGGACACAACCAGTGTGACACCACTGGAAGTTGAGATTCCACATTCTGCGGCCAATGAGGATGCACTTGTTGATGGTTCAGGTACATCTGAGGCAACCCCAGTGTCGACCATTCCAGGTAATGAAGTAAATACTGAACCTGATTCTGTGGCCGATGATGTTACAAATAGAGTCATATCTGAGGCGCAAGCCCATGACATTTCTATGACTGAGGCCCAAACTGATTCTGCTACACTTGTACAGGATCAGGGCATATCTGACCAAGCACCAGAACTTTTGTTCAGTGTGAGGAATGAAGATGAGCCTTCTGATAGTCATTCTACGGATGACTTTGAGTTTGATGAGGATCTACTTGGGGAGAATCCACCTATTGATTCTGAAGCCAATCCAAGTCTCATCAACGCCCCTCCTCCTCCAGAATATAACCCCATGCCTCCACCACCACCCCCAAATCCAGAAAATATACCACCACCAGAACAACCATATCATGCTCCTCCTCACCCCAGTCATCAAAGACCTCTTTTCCCAGAAGGTCATGAACCAAGCTATGTCTTCTCCAGACAATATGCACCAAATCTGGATCTTTCATCAGATATCAGACGAGCTTGGGGATACAGACCTCCTACCACCATTGTTCAACCATCACAGGTTTCTGAAGCTCAAACAATGACCATATCTGAGCATTCACAAGAGGCATCTGAAGCCCTCTTGCACAGGACCCTTGAATCTCTACAAACCACTCCTTTTACTGCAACAACTTCTTCTTCATCTCAATATGAAGAGTCCATTCTAGAGCACCACCATACCGAAGTCCAAAACCTTCTCAAAAAGGTGGAGGACTTAAATAAAGCTCTAATGGACAACACCAGATCTCTCTCTGCAATTCAAAAAGGCAAGGAAGATTTGGTGGCTCAGAAGTTAAATGAACTGGTAAGTGCCACAAATGGCATTTCCAGTGCATTGAAGGAAGCCTTCCAACTGACAAAAAGGGAGGTTCAATCTGCTGTTGTTTTGAACCTCACCTCTTTTGTTGATCAATTAAAGAAAGACATTTCTTCAGTTGGCAAGGAAGTAGAAAAATTGGCAGAGAGACCAAGTATCAATGAAACTCAACTTGGGTCTGCTTTGAGCCAAAGTGTGGTTGAGAAGATAAAGGAAGATCTGATGACTGAAATTTCTGGAGTCATCACCAAAACAGTATCTGAGGAAGTTGTTAAAGGGATAAGAAGTGTGATGTCTGAGATCACACAATCGATCACACAAGCGACTTCTGATTCCATTGATCGTGCATTTCAAACAACTGCCTCAAAGCTTGGATCATTGGAAGAAGCTGTTAAAGGTCAAGCTTCTCAGATTACTGAAATTCTGGATCTTCAGAAGAAAACACCCCAAAGCTCTGCCCCAACCTCTGGTGCATCCCTTTCTGATGCTCAATTTAAAGAAATCAGGGATGCCCAGAAGGCTGAAATAGATCAAGTTGGTTTCTGGGGTAGACAGATTAGAGTTCTTTCCACTGTTCTGAGACAAGTGGGTGAAACAGGTGATTTGAGTCATCTTAAGAGCATTGCCATTGATTCATCGGGAAAAATTGATTTTAAGGCTGTAGATGCTCTCAAGGCTGCCTCAAAGGGGGAAAAACCTGCTTATAGAAGAACTCAATCTGAGGGGGAACTAGTTAAGGAACCTGGTACTGATGCCAGTGTTCATAATAAAGGAAAAGAAAAGGCTTCTGATAAGCCTCAGAAGAAGAAAAGTGATGATGGTGATGATTCTGATTCTCCTGTTGTAGATCCGATTGCTCCTGAATCTAGACTGTTGCTCCTTCAGAAAATTGTGGGTGCTCAGTATTCATCTGAACTTACAAAATGGGAAGAGCGCAGAAAGGAATATGCAAGGACGGGCACTCTTGATCTTGTCAATGCCAGAGATCTGGGCATAAATCTGGAGAAATACAAAAAGATCAAGGATGATCCCAGAATTGTCAAAGCTCTGGAAATGATAGGTGATCTGGAAATCAACAAAGTCTATACTTCAAAGAATCAAGAACTAGATCATCTATCTTTCAACACTCCCATTCCAGATCTTGTCAAGCAACGAGAGGAAGAACAAGCCATCACAAGAAAGAAGATTGTTGAGTTGGTGAAACAAGTAGAGAAGGATCTGGAGAAAAAGACCAAAGCTCCACAAAAGCCAAAGACACATATGACAAGGAAATCTGCCAAAGACTCTGATCTTTCCTCATTTCAAACTGCAGTATCCACCCCTGAACAACAAGCTAAGGAACTGCAATTAATGAAATCTCAGTACGAACACTTCATGAAACATAGAAATGAACCAGAAAAAATCACGAATGTGGTAATCACTGGTTTAAATCAATTAAAGATGTTCGAGATGCTCGTAACCAGAGAAGGAAAAGATCCAAAGAAATTATCAGATGTGTCTGTTCACACTTTTGGCTTTAGTGAACACAGGGAGATGGTTCCTATTCTGAAAGCTCAACCCAAAGATCAAAGAAATCAATCCTGGTTGAAGCAAGTCCAACAAAGGCTTGTTGCTAAACAAGACATGGAGCTGAAACTAGGAATTGGTCAGACGAGCACTCAGACTCCAGAGAAAAGGAAAGCTACAGAAGATGCTTCAGGTTCAAGACCAACAAAGAAGTAGTCTTTCCTCAGAAAAATCTATGTTTTGTATAGTTGTTAGGAATTTTGTAACAAACAATATGTTTTAAATATTTTTATTTTGTTTGTATGTTACAATTACTTTACAAAGCATTAGATTCAAATTAAGTCTAGTATAAACTTCAAAAAATTCTAAGGCATTTATGATCTATAAAAATGTCCTTAGAAAATTTTATTAGGCTTAGTTAGACTTACAACTCAGATATTCATCATGTAAGTCTCAGAAAATATTACAAGACAAATAGGGGGAATTTGTTAGTCCAGAAATTCTGAAGGATTCAAATGTTCAGATTTTATCTGAACAACTTCAGATTTCTGAGATATTTTATTTGTCATGTAATAAGAACATTTCTGAAGCAAGTAATCTGAGTTTACTCCAGATTACTTATGCTTCACTCCAGACAAAGATCTACATTTCTGAACATTCTATCTGAAGTCAAAGACTGAAGAAAGAAGAAAGAAGATAGTCTCAGAAGCGGATTGCAGAAGACTATTTTACTGAGATCGAAGACTGGAGATATCCTTGTACAAAGTATTCAACTGTTACTTTGCACAAGTTCCAAGACAACACTTGAGTATTATACTACTTGACACACAAGTCGTATGTAATTAATGCCTTATCCTATAAGCATTAATTACAAAATATCTCGATTTAGTATATGTGAGTAACGGGTCTTGTCAAAGACTTTAACATACGTTATTCACTTACAAGGGTTTCCTTAATACACTCGTATTATTTCCCTTGTATACTAAATTGTGTATTTATACGTATTTGTTTACATAAGATATTTTGTAAACATTTACCTATAAATACCAAGTGTAGTAAATGCATTTTGTACGTCGTTGTGCTAAAACAAAGTTATTACTCTTACGACAAACAAACTTTAGAACTTGCATTTACTTCTTTATTGTTCAAACATAATAAATACTTGGGTATTTATTAGAACATAAAGATTGATCTTGTTAGATCATTAAGTTGCTTTCATAGGTTGTTAGAATATCTTGTTT
>JBBMEG010080337.1:0-11752 GCA_037832605.1 Cyclanthera cordifolia | reverse complement strand
GCAGTAACAAAGAAACTCACCAGCTTGAACCGAAGAGTAAGCATGAAGCAGTAACAAAAAAACTCCACAAACGAACTTCAAAACGATAGCAAATCGATAGATCCAGACAGAAAAAAATGAACCAGCGAAAATAAACATTGAACGAGAGAGAAAATTTTCGAAACCCTAAGTTGAAGCGAAAAAAAACCATTCGGTTTAACTTCAGAACACAGATCAAGCAAACCCGAAACCCTAAAACACATGCAAATCGAAAAACAACCTAAAACAGAGACGACAACATCAAGAACCACAGATCCGAACACTAAAACAAGAAACCCTAAAAAAAAAACCACATCAGAACCATAGATCTGCAAAGAAAACGAAGCAAGAAGACGAAACTTTACCCAAAAACTCAGAAACCGAACTAAGAGTTCAAAGAACAAACGATTTAAAAACCCTATAATCAAGAACTGAAATCGAAAATCGAAGAGATTAAGAAGGGAAAACGAAAAGAATACCAAAAGCCATAGAAGGAAAAGTCGGAAACCATAGAGATTCAGAGAGAAATCGAAGGAAAAACCGTAAAGCATAGAGATTCAGAGAGAAAAATCTAGAGAGAAAAGAAG
Source organism: Cyclanthera cordifolia (assembly GCA_037832605.1). Taxonomy (NCBI): domain Eukaryota; kingdom Viridiplantae; phylum Streptophyta; class Magnoliopsida; order Cucurbitales; family Cucurbitaceae; genus Cyclanthera; species Cyclanthera cordifolia. The sequence goes on along the minus strand of JBBMEG010080337.1, from coordinate 11,147 downwards.
AGAGAAGGGGGCGTTTACCATGAAAATGAACATTGAACGAGAGAGAAAGAGTACTCAAGGCGCGTGACCCGGCGAGTAAGTGGGTAAAAGAACGCGAGTAACCCGGCCGTGAAATGGCCGTCCTTCACGCGCCGGGTTGGGCTGTTTAAATAACCCGGCGCACCAAACGCCGGGTTACAACCCTTCCCGACCCTAAACGCCCCACCAACGGCCCCTTATATTTTTTCCCAACCGGAAGCATAAATGAAAGGTGAAAAAAGAGTGAAGCACTAAAAGAAAGCTAGATAAATCAATTGTAATTTATTTTTATTATTATTAAACTGAATCTTCACACGTATCGAAAAGAATGAGGTGTAATCTTCACAATAAACAAATTGTCAAAATATGTAAGAATAATTCACTTAAATAACTACAATTGCTTGTAAAAAAAAAAAAAAACTACAATTGATATAAATTATATATGGTAATATGATATCTCATTTGTTTTGGTTTTAGGTTTATTTATTTGGCAATAGAAAAAAATTGGAATTTTTTTAATTAGGATAAAACATAAAACCCTTTAAGATTTATTTATTTCAAATCCATATTCAATCCACTATTGTACCAAGAGAAAGAGCTACTTTATCAATACATTTCATCATTTTTATTTAATAAAAATACGTAATTAAATAAAAAAACTCAGAATTATCTCTTTTATATTGTTATGTTTTTATGTAATAAGTTCACTTTGAAATGAAAGTTAGCCTATCTAATTCTTTAGCTATCGATTTCATTTTTTTTTTTAATAATTTTTTTTTTTCAATTTAATTTCTTAACATTCATATCAAACGCTATTTAACTTAACCTTATTTAATTTAATTTTGCTTAACTTAATGCTTGTAACAAACAACAATCAACATAATTTAACTCGACTTAACTTAATCCTAATCATTGCGTCAAACACGCCTTTTTCAGCTAGACTTTTTATTATTTAAACATTGTAATTTGAAAAACCCACGTACCTTCGTATCAACAATAATTAAGAAAAAAACACACGTCCTTCAAACACATCTTTATCAATTCACCTTACGTAGGTCTATCCACCAAACACAACTTAACTTAACTTCTCAACTTAACACCACTTTGCTTAACTATAATTTTTTCAACAGACATGCTTTCATTGTTTGATTATGGACATTCAAATAAATATGATAATTATCACTTCACATTTATAATTTTCATAAGTTAAAAAAAAAAAATAACAAAAATTTACAAAAAATGTATGTGTAATGATAAATGAAAAATCCAAATTAACTTAATCTCTACACCAAACACAGTTTAACTTAATGCTCGACTTAACTTAATCTCTGCAATAAACAAATTCAGCTTAACTTAATTCTTGCACCAAAAAAAAATTAACATAATACCTCATATTTACTTAACACTCAACTTAACTTGACACCGACTAACTTAACTCTAATCCTTACACCAAACACGTCCTATAGCTAAAGAGATAGAGGAAGCCAAGGGTGAAGAGAAGTTAGCGCAAGCCGAAATTACAGTGGCACAGGTCAATGCGCTTATTAACAAGAAGACATCCAGGAGGAGGGAGTTGACGAGATTAAGGAGTTTGACTCAACAGCAGTAAAAGAAAAGGAAAACTATACCGTGGTAGACACCAATTTAAGAGCCAAGAAGGAAGTATTGAAAACTTCTCGTAAATGAAAAATAGTTAGCGAAGAAGAAAACAAAGTCATACCAATAAGGTTAGCACTGCTACAGTGAAGGTCATTCCTTCAAGAGCACAATTTTCCAAGGAATTTCATTGTTATGCCAAAGAGAGTTGCTAACACTTTTAAGAATAGAGGATGGCTCCAAATGTGTATGCCTAACGCGGAAGTAAAGGTGGATTTGGTGAGAGAATTTAATGCCAGCATTGTTGACAAGAAGAAGTTTGAAGAAGTAAGAGGACTAAGAGTAGATTGAAGTGTCGAAGCCTATAATGATATGTTCCGGCTCCTTCAAAATGAGCTAACAGAATTAGAAATTTGATGAAGAAGCTATCAAGAATAAGTTGAAGAGGTGATTGGGGCACCAGGAGCAGATTGGAAAGTCTAAACCAAGACTTGCATGGTGTAGGCAATCTAATCTCATTCTAGAGGTGCATAATTGAATAGTGTGATATTGACTCAACTAGGGCATTACTGATCTACACTATTATGGAAGGATTGATGATAGATGTGGGGGATCATATGTTCTAAGATCCATAAAAGGGCAAATACAAAAATTGGGAAGATATTCTTTCTAAGTTTCATCATGCCTTGTGTTTAAGACAAAAAGTCCAGCTCTTTGAAATAAATGTCCTATGATTCTTTCTAAAAATACAAGCTTCACATAATTGATCAAGACGATGAATATTGGGTAAACCTTTCACTAAATTATATTGGAAAGATTTTGCAAACTCTGAAAATTTAATTGCCCAAACTGTAAATGTCATAACCGTGATTCATCATTCACTATCGCATTCAAGATTTGAAATCACCCTTATTAAAATCTACTAGAAACATGCAATTTTTTGATGAAAACGTTTTAAGGATCAAGTTACATTCTTTATCAAAAATTGAGAGTTGATTTCCAGAGATTCATCACAAAACCCTTTTCGGCTAACTGTCTCATACTCAACAAATTATTTTTCATATCAGGTACGTAAAAAAAATTTGAAATGTACCTGTGCTCACCATTTTTCAAAGTGATAAGAATTCGTCATTTTCAGTCAACAAAATGAAACTTCCATCACCAAATTTTACTTTTGATTGAAACGATTCATCCAAATCTGCAAACAGCTCTTTATGACCACACATGTGATTCGTGCAGCCTATATCCAAATACCAAGTCTGATCATTTGGAGTTTCATTTGATGTAGCTACCATTAATAATGCATGATTATCTTCGTCATATTCATGGTTACAATCTTCTTGAGTACAATTGGCAACTTGATTATCACTTTTTGATCTGCACTCATTTACATAATGGTCGCTCTTGTGGCAATTATAACATTACACATTTGATTTATTATACATATCTTTATGTCCTATTTGTTGCCAAGAGGAATTAGAACTAGTGTTGTTTTTATCACCGCCTCCATGATTCTAGTCACCATGACCTTTGTTGGAATAGTTGCCACCACGTCCACGTCTTCTGCGTTATGAACTACTATGCATCTGATAGAAGCTACCAATTGAGGCTTGTGCTTGCAATGCCTGTTCAATTGGTTTTTCAATTTTACTGTCATTCATTATTATCTACTCATGCGCTCGTACGGAACAAGATATTAACCTTATTGTCATTTTAGACAGGCCATTGGCCTCTTCAATGGTAGCAACAACATGTTCAAATCATGGAGTTAAAGATCTCAAAATCTTTTCCACCTTTGTTTGCTCTAAATGTGTTTCACCATTGGTCTTCATTTGGTTTGTAAAGGCAAGAATTCTATTGATCATCAACAGTTTTTGTGGTCTCCATCTGTAGCAACTCATATTGGCGTCTTAGAGTTTGAAGACACATCATTTTGATATTGTCATCACCTTCATAAGAGGTTGACAAAATTGTCCAGGCCTCACTTGAGGTAGTTGCTCCTTCACTTTGCTTGAATGTCTCATCAGTCATCCCTTGGTGGATGAAATACAACGCCTTCCTATTTTTTTCTTCTGTTTGTGATGCACTACTCGTTCGGCATCGATTGCATTTTCAGCTAATGCAGAAACTCCATTGTCCATAATATGTCATAATTCATGGTAATCAAACAGAACTTTCATCTGTACATACGACAAATTATAATTCTTTTCATCAATAATTGAGACTGGTAATTGGGTAGAATTGTTCATGATAACCGATCGTTTAGCTCTGATACCAATTTATAGAAAAATTAATAATTAACATAATGAAATGTTGTATTTGGGAGAGAAAGTATGTAGAGAAAATTTTGAACTTTGAATGAATAAAAGCTCTTGATTCTTTCCCTCTATCTTGCTTACCCCCAATTTAAGTTTATGGCAATATAATCAATATACTTAAATTAAGACACCTTTTTGAAAGAATGAGAAAATAGCACTTTATTCATTAACAACTTGATCTACATTCTATTGAACGTACTTTTTCAAGTGTTCTTCACTCAAAGGATGGAGGATCTTATTCCTTCCATGCCCTCGAATGTAGTAGGTGCCTGAGCGTGCCACTTTGGTGACCTAGTAAGGTCCTTAGCAATTTGGCCTCATGACTTCACTGTTGAGTTCTTTAGTGTCTGGCATCACTCTTATCAGCACAAAGTTGCCACCTTGGAAGCGCTTTACCTTGACTCGAGAGTTCTAGTACTTGGCAATGCGGTCTTTATACATCGCCACCCTTATATGAGTTGCGTCTTTTTTCTCTTCCATGAGATTTAGACTCATCCGCCACTGCTGGTCATTTTGAGTTGGGTCAAAAGACTCTACGCGCAGGGATGGAAGTCCTACCTCGACCAGAATCATTGCTTCCGCCTCAAAGGCTGGCGAGTAGGAGGTTTCACCTGTTGACGTCCTAGGTATAGTGCGGTACGCCCACAACACTTGCTAGTTAGGATCTCAGGCGGCTACCTCTGGATGAAAGCGAGCCTCTGGCACCTTTCACATGCCCGAGTATACTTCTTGGAGTCTTTGGCCATGGTCGGACAAAAGTAGCCTTGTTTGACTAACTTCGTGCAACAGATTGGCGGTTATGCTTGGCTTGCCTAGGATCTCTACTGGCACGGTCCTGGCCACCTCGGTTTTGGAGGCGACCGGTAACTTCGCCACGGTACCAACGTTGGCGTTTTGGGACCTAGGTACATGTTGGATTTGCACCTCTATAGGTGCTGCCCATTGGACAGCCTCACCCGGTACTGGCTCCTTTTTAACAGTTTTTTATTTTGCTCACCCCAACCACTCCCTGAAGAGCTGTGTGGTAGCACTCCCTCGAAGATAACGTTTCTGCTCGAAGTTGCCCCACCCTCGGAGGAGTAGGGAACTTTATCACCTCGTGGTAAGTCGACGCGACTGCCTTTAGCCCATGTATAGTGGGTCTTCCCAGTATTGCGTTGTAGGCGGAGTTGTCGTTCATCACCAAGAAATTGACAACGTGCAGGACTATGTTGTCCCTTTCGCCTAAAGTTACAGGGAGTTCGACTGATCCCTCCAGAATCAGAGTGCTCCCACAAAATCCGACTATGGGTGTCGAATTCGGCTTGAGTCTTTCTCTTCCCACCTTCATGGCGTCGTAAGCCTTTAGTGGTAGCACATTCGTCGAACTGCCTCTGTCGATGAGGATCCTTCTGAGGCGGATGTTGGAGACGGTCAGGGACACCACTAAAGCGTCGTTGTACGGCTCGTGCAATGCTACCTCTGGCCTGCCTCACTTTGTCTTGCCATGGTAGTGAAGCTGAGCTGCTCGTCCACTGCTCACATTATCTGCACTTCCTCACCTTTTAGCACGCATTTTGCCTGCCTTACTTTTTCCTTCCGACTTCAGTTGGACTCACCCCCAGTCAGCCCTCTGACGATAGTTCTAATCTTTAGCGGCGGTGGTGACTTTTCACCTCCCCTTTTCTTGTTTAGGGGACTTAGCTTTTTTTCACCCTCTCCCACGTACTTGTCCAATCGTCCTCTTCGGATGAAGGACTTCTTCAGGTCGTAGCAGTCCGAGTAGCGTGGCCATGGTCCCTATGAAATAGGCAGTACTTGCCTCTATTTCTTTGTTGGACCTTGCCTTAATCCGACTAGGCTACTTTAGTTCTATTTTATCGTGAATCTCCATCAAGATATGCTCGACGGGAATTACCGTGGGAGTGTATTTCTCGAACCGGGTAGGGATACCCCCCGTCGTTCGATCTTCACTAGGCGCTCTTCCGCCCTTTGTTTTCATGATTCCTTGTAGTCACCTCCGTGATGGCTGGCTGACTTCTCACGCTCTGTAATGGAGCGCCTTCCTTCTGTGCCTCCTCTAGAGTTGACCAGCTCCCCTGCACTCATGTATTTATGTGCTCTGGTTAGCAACTCAGCATAAGTGAGTGTAGCATTTTTATTCGAGCGACCACAGGAATTTTTCATCCCTGAGTCCGGCGACGACTGCTGCGATAGTCGTGCTGTCGTAGTACCCTTCAATGCTCAGCGCCTCGCTGTTGAAGAGGGTAATGTACTCCCAAAGAGTCTCATGACTCTTTTGCCTCACGGTCAGTAAACGGTTGACCGACTTCTTTTGATCTCGTCATCCTAAACATTGGGTGACAAAAGCCCTGGCTAGCTCTCTGAAAGAGGCAATGGACTTGCGCTTGAGCTGCCTGAACCATCTTCAGACTAGTCCTGTGAGCGTGAATGAAAACGCTCTACACTTGATCTCCTCTCGGACTCCATGGAGTTCCATCCATGCCTGGTAGGAATCAAGGTGCTCCATAGGATTAATAGATCCATCGTACTCCTTGATTGCAGGGAGTTTGTATTTTGCTGGAACGGACTCCTCCATGACTTCGTCAATGAAGGGGGGGTCAACCTGGTCGACCAGGCTATCCAGGTCCAGTCCGTTTTTGTCTTGCGCTGTAAAAACCCGACCCAACCCGAGTCGACCCTATACTACTCAGACATGCAAGTTTTAAAATAACCCTTAAAGTGTAGGGATCCAGTCATTAATGCTTCATTTAATAACAATGAAAGTCGTCAAAAATATATAAAACGGGTACCTAATTTAAGATAAATCCAAGAAAAGAGATAAAATGTCATGCAGCGGAAATCTGTTCTAAAGATGCAGTTTAAACAACTCATACAAAAGAAATGTCCTAAACCCGACATCACATGTCACAGGTCCATGGTCTTTCCAGCTTCACCGATCAGCCATCCTGGTAGAGTCCATGCGTACCTGTGGAATCCACAAAAAATAACAGGGTGAGTTATAAAACTCAGTAAAAGTTTCCAATCGGAAACAACGTATTAAAACATATGAAGCATAAACATGGAACAGAGAGCGAATATAGAACAGAGACACAGGAGTCTCGTAGAACTTAAATAGATCAGACGCTTGCAGAAGATGACTCTGGGGCATCCAGAAGGACATGCCACTCTCGGGCCTCATAAGGTGATATTACACTCATTCGGGGCTACCCTAATAGGGAATGCCACTCCCGGGTCTTCTAAAGGGTCACCTGCTCATGAGCGTATCAAAACATAAACATGACAGCCATGAACATACATATAACATAAATAAACACAATTCATGAATAATCGGCAAACAAGCCACAAGACATATTTGAAACTTAATTTAAAGTAAACTATATGTGCAGCTCCTTAGTTATAAGGCTCGCAAAATGCCAAGAATTCCCTTACCTTGATCGAGAACACTGAGTTTCTTTATCGTACTCGAATAACGATAACATGGGACAGCGATTTCATCTTCGTGTACAAGGAAATAGGCTTGAGCGACAAGAAAATAGGCTTGGATTCGCTGGCCAATACGAAGCTGAAGATTTCTAGTGGTGGCGACGGCTGTCGGCACACGTGGGGGATAAGGCGACAGGCGGCGGTGACAGTGGCAGGATGGCCGCTGCCGCTGATTGGTGGTTACAGTCTCTCTCCGCTCGCGATTGGCTGAGGTTGACAGCACACCTTCTCGAGGCGGCAGATTCGGACGGCGGCCCTGACACGGCAGCTTTTGTCGGCGGCGCATAGAAAGCAGAAGTACGGTTGGCTATCGGCAATGATTAGTTGACAGGTTGGTCGGTGGCTGAGCTGAGGGAACGAAATTTGAGAGAGTTTGTCGGCGGCGTCTATCAAACGATGATACCTAATGATGTTGTATGTTTTGGCTTTCTATATAAGGACAAAAATACCCTAAAAATTTACCAAAATGCCCCTAGGGTTAAAAATGACAATTTTACCCCTAGTTTTCAAATTACGACTTCACACATCTCGAGAAATAGCTTTAATAACCACTTTTAACCTAAAGTAAATTTTAAAATGACTTTCGGGGTTCTCGGTAAGTCCAAAAATTACAAAAACTAACCTTGTAAAACTGGAAGCGAAAAGTCTGGATGTTACATGCGCCTTCTTCACGTTTCCGAACTTGTCATGGAGGAGACGAAGTTGGGCCAGCCAAGGTTGTGCCTCGCCTCCGTCACACCCCACCTCTCTTCGGCGTTGGTTGATCACATCTCTGAGATTCGCTCCCAAGTCTGATCCTGCCGTCCCAACACTTGGAGTTTTCTGGGGATGTGGGGTGGATGACCCTCGCGTGGTACTCGTTGGTTTGCTACTTTGGACTAATTGCATCCAAGATGACTCATCTGTGCTGTATCCGATCCTCTGGATCCGATCCTCTGTCGAAAATTTGCCTTTTTCGGTACCTCTATAGCTGGGGCTTTCCCTTTAGCAGGGTCCCGAACCAACAGAGTTAACTTTTCTGCCACATCCTTTTTCTTGGTCGGCTATTGCTGGGCCGCCGCATTTGGCGCCTGTTGGTTTCCAGCATCAACTGTCTGAGCCGGAGGTGGTTGTCGAAGCAACTCCACCAAGCGACTCAAACTCTCTGCCATCCCTTGCCCTTGTTCCTCCAAAGCCATAAACTTTGGAACCGCACTCTCCGATTCCTGCCTACCTACTGCACCCTCAGGATCCCGATGCTTCGACGTGAACAATGTCATGCCCTCTCCAGGCAATCCTTCTCGGAGCGTGCTCGACGTCCGATTTTCCATCGACATCACGATGGTGGCCGTTCTCAATGTTTGACATTTTTTGCAGAAAAATGGTTTGGATTTTAGCATTTTTAGGTAGAACACTCTGTCGTCCCCACAGACGGTCTCAACTGTTATGTCGAAAAATAGTCAACGGATATCCACAATAAATTTGTTTAACTGAGGACGAAAGGTCCTGCAAAAAAGTTAAATTAGGACACACCAGTGTGGTGTGAGCCACAGGGCCTCCGATGCCTAAGTCAGAAATGGAATTTAGGAGAATAGTATCAGACTTTAGGAATAGCGTAAGAGTACTTAGCTTAGGATCTGTCCCCTAAAAGGGAGAAATGACTAGACTTTTATAGCAGCCGGTCTCGTAACCGCTACAGCTCACTTGTAGCGATATAATTGTCGACCGTTAGAAACGTCCGTCATTAAGCGTGGTATGATTACCGGCGTAACTCCTGACCGTTACTCTTTAGAGGTGTAACGGTCTTGATTCTGGACTTGGTCGACTCTTCGGAGAGTCCTGACCTCCACGGCCGACCCCATCGGGCTGACCCACTCGTTGTAACGGGCGACGCCACGGGGTGCAGCGCCTTCATACGTTACTTGGACTCGGTCGACTCTTCGGAGAGTCTGACCTCCACGGCTAATCCACCCGGATTGACCTACTCGTTGTAACGGGCAACACAATGGGGTGCAGAACCTCCAAACGTTACTTGGACTCGGTCGACTCTTCGGAGAGTCCTGATCTCCACGACCAATCCACTAGGATTGACCTACTCGTTTCCGGACGCCAGAAGGGTGAGCTGGAAGGGCCGGCCTCGGGGGATGAGGCCTTCTTTGGATGATCCTAGAGGTGTCGGACTTGCTTGGCCGGCCCCGTGGGTCGGTATGGACTTGGTCGACCCCCGAGGGGTCGGCAAAGGGGTTGTCCTACCCCCGAGGGTCGGCAATAGCGTGGCCGAATCTCGGGGGGTCGGCAATGGACTTGGCCGACTCGACGGTCGGCGTTGGCTTATTTGTCCTTTGTGCAGGTCCGAATCTCTTCCGAGTCTTTCGAGATATTTTTAGCCTTCAACACTTCCAAACATTATCTTTTGGCCACATTGAGTGGTTAGAGGGACGCCTTTAAGAGAAAATGAGAGTTGGGAGAATTCTATTAAGATAGAAAGAAATGAGGTTTCTATGAATGAAAAGGGAGATAATGAGGCCCTAAGGTCTCTATTAATACACTTTTGATTACCTATATATTAGGTAACCCTAATATCTCATTTAATAATTTAGTAATCAAATAGATATTGATTTAATAATTTAGTAATCAAATAGATATTGATTTAATAATTTAGTAATCAAATAGATATTGATATAGAGAATTTATTATGTGTAGCTAGTTTTGAGTTATCTATTATAATTATAGCATAGCTTTTATAAAAATCTTTTTGTAGCATAATTTGGTTTCGTTTTGTAAAAAATCCTAATCTACCCCTCTCTAGCCACACCCTCTTTCCCTTCCATTTTCTCATCCTCATATGTTATTACTTTTGTTGATTTGCATTTCACCAAATTTGTTTAACTTGAGAAAATTAATAAGTAAAATAGTTTTAGGTTAATTGGACAAGAATATGGCAGCGGTGGGTAACAGCGGCAACTGGTTCTCCATTTTTTTTGGCGAAAAAACCTTGAAGCTCATCTCTTTATTTCAAAACCTGCGAAGTTAGAGATCTTCGTTTGCAACAATTGAAATTAGATCTATGCTCACGAAGAGAAAAGTTATTCAATGAGGTTAGACACTCATTTTGTTTCCATCACTAACCGCCACGTATCACGATCATACTTCGTTAAGATGTAAAGAGATCGTCTAGTGCTCGTTCTAGCACTTGGACAGGCTTCACTAGACAATTTTGGAAAGTTAGTGGCACAGCTGGGCTAGCTTGAGAACAATTATTCTCGAGGCTTGATAATTTTTTTAGAAAAAGTGAGGAAGAAAAATTATAGAAAACATTTTGAAAGGTTATATGTTGCAAGAAAATTCTATGAATTTAGACCAAAGTTGTATTAACATATAACTACTAAGAGTTCACTACCCCATATAATGCACTATGGGTCATTTTTGATTTGGTAGGTTGTATATCAAAATGACGAGGAGTTATGCGCTAAAAAAATTACACGGGAAAACGAAATAAGCAAATCCTACACTAGAAAGCATGATAACAAAGAGTTGTGAAGGCATTTGGCCATGGGCAACAAGCCTTGAACGATCATACATAAGGTGTCAATCATATGACCATAGGTAACACGTCCTGAACAAGCTCTAGACTAGCATGATCGTGACATCTTTGTTAGGTTGTGATAAGCTCCAAGGTTGCTTGGTTTTACAAAGCTAGAGGTCCTTCTAGAATCCTTGTAAAATCTCACAAATATGGAAAACTCAACA
>JBBMEG010080336.1:0-47456 GCA_037832605.1 Cyclanthera cordifolia | reverse complement strand
TTTTTTTTTTTTTTTTTTTTTTTTTTTTTTTTTTTTTTTTTTTTTTTTTTTTTTTTTTTTTTTTTTTTTTTTTGCAATAGTATCTCATTTATTTGATATTTAATTTATTTATTATTCACGTTCTTTAATTTAATATATAAAATAAAAAATATTGACAAAATCAATTAATGGATGTTTCAACATAATTGAAAAATAAAATATATGTAATTTTCAATTTAAAAAAGTTTCATTTTCAACCATGAATTTCTAATCAAATAGTTGGAAATTAATGAGGTTAATTATATGAAATTTAGAAATATTTTTTTCATTACAATACTAAATTAATTATGAAACTACAATTACTTTTAATCTACAAAACATATAATGATATTCAATATGATATTAGATGGACGATAACAATTTTCATAAAGTAATTGAATATTAAAAATATATAACAAAAGAAATTATTGACTATTATAAATAAATAAAGATTTTAATTTTTGTGAGAAAATTGTACAAACCACCTTTAAACTATGGAATTTGTAACCATTAAACATTTAAACTATTGATTTAATGAATTCTACCTTTAAAGTTTGCAATCTACTTTCAAACCCATTTGAACTTTAGCTATAGAATGATTGAAGTTTGAGCAGACAAATTCCTGGTGGTAGCTCCTAAGTTGGAAACTTTCCTTACATGGTGGAATGAGGATTTTCTGCTATTTTTTCTTTTCTTTCGTCTCTATTCTGCAATTATTGAGATGGACGGTAGAGATTAGATTATTAAAAATTCTTGTTTTCCTTTTGGTTGAGAAGTTGTTTAAGTAAAGTTTAGTTCTGTAATATTAGCCTAGGCTTTGTTGTTGATTCTTCCTACTTGGGTTTAAATGCTCTAGGATTTGTTCTTAATTTTTATTTTAGGAGAAGAAATACAAGATTAGATCATAGAAATTGAAGAAGATGATGAAACTTTTTAAATATGAGAGTCGAAGAAGATGAGATCATTAATTTTGGAAATAGATTGCAACACTTATCAAACTTTAAAGGGTGTGGAATTGATCAAATCAATAATTTATGAGTCTAATTGTTACAAATTTCATTATTTAGAGGCGGTTTGTGCATTTTTATTATATATATATATATAAAAGATAATCTAATAAAAAAACATATTACTTTTATCTCTCAATTTGTATTAAATAAATAAAACAAAATTACATATTTGAAAATACAAAATTGATTATGTACATACCAATAAATTTAATTAATAAACATATTTTTAAAATATGAAATTATTATTAAATTACCATTAAATTTAATTGATAAAACATATTTTCAAAATATGAAATTGGTTATGAAACGACAGTTAAGTTTAAATTACAAAACATATTTTTAGCGTAGTGATTGGTTTTGTAATTTGACGTCATGTCTCATCTTCCATTAATATTCATTTTGTTTGTAATAAGCTACATTAGACATCTAATTTATTTATTTATAGTATAAATTGGGGAGGGGACCACAAACCTTCCGTAAAAGATGATACCAAAAAAGACACCAACCACTAATCGAGTAGATATTAATGCATCACTAGTGTCAGCTAAGTAATATTCGTTTTGGCTTGTACATCCTACTTATTCCCAATACTAAAACTTTATAATTTTTGTATGAATTGAATTCTCTACTATTAATACATTCAAGTATCTCTCCTTTTTGTATTATGTTTGTGTATAAACTATATATGAAATTTATATTGCTATTGTCAATATTTTATAGAAGCGTGTGCATGTAAAGTTTTTTTTTTAATATTTTTATACAAACACTTTTTATAATATAATTGCTCTTTCATTTTTATTATTTTTGTCACTTTCTCTATTGTAATTATTTTATTTTTTATTTTTTATATATCTAATTTATATGAATAATGCTAAAATTTTTATAATTTATAAATATATTCAATTATACAATATTAATAAATTGAATAATAGTTATCTATTTATCGAGTTATTTCTTGACTGGTTTATTGTTTGGTTAAAATATTATTTTGACTAAACTTTCTTCTTAATTAGTCATTGTACTTCAATCATCTTAGTCCATTTAAATGGATATTTATAATAAATTTGAACTTAACCTTAATTTAAATTAAATTTAATAATAGTTCGTTATAAATAAAAACTTGATCAATTTAAAGTTTGAAACATACAATAAAAACTTAAATGCGACATGACATAAACATCGTTATAAATAAAAATTGTATCAATTAAAGTTACAATAGACGTGTGATAAGAATTTAAGAAAAAAGGTCCAAGTGCGACAAAAAAAATATAAGATTTAACTATTAAAATATAATCAGACCATAAAAATAAAACTTTATTTTACAATAAGTGTAGAGTTCAAAAGCTCATATATTAAATCTTTATTTTATCTAAAAACTCAATAAAACTGTTAATTAAATATCAAACTATATTTAATAATAAACATAGGTGGACACAAAAATTTATTGGCACTAATACAATGTCTCTCAAGAAAAATATAAGTCAAGATCATCAATGAATTTTAGGTGCATAATGGGAAGTTGCATGAAGAATTAGAAATGATAGAGTCATTTTGAGTGATTTGAAATAAGTGATTATTTTGAAGGGTTACAAATAAGTGATTAGAAATAAAAGATAATGTTATAGATGGAATATTTCCATGACACTAGAATAAAATCTTAACACTTTAGGGGGTCGACTTTGAAGGCCTTTGGGTCAAGTAAGGACGCTAGAACCCCTGAGGGTCGACCAAGGAGGCCAAGATATTTGAGGGTCAGTTAAAGTAAGTTTCAGCCCTTAAGGTCTTGAACTCGTTGGTCGACTCCGACAAGAGTCCTTATCTAGGCCTCTCTTACCAGATATGGTCTTGAATATATGGCATGCCTGGGCATCGTTGATTTCAGGATTGTTAGTCAGGTCTCACAGTAGAGGAATAAACATGGTCTTTCATGAAACAATGGATGCAACATGCTTACAAACAGATTAACATGTACAACATATATATAACACACTTGTCTAACATAAATACCGAGTACAGTTCTTCATAATATACTAGTCATAACATAGCCAAATACATAAACAACCATATATGGCAATCCTGAAAGTAAAGGCACGACCCCGATAAGAGTCCGATATGGGCCTCTATCTTAGATGCATGAGTAAAACGACATTTGAAACTAGAGACATGCTGAATAAATGCTTCATTAAATGAAATCACAAAACAATTTAATAAACCAAATGAAAATAGGATACCCAGTTCATAAAACAATTAAGTAAGAGGAAAATTCATTAACGTAGGTCTCTATAAAACTCAGTAAAGATTGCAGAAATAAATGATGCAGTGTAAAGAATAATCAAGACAAGCCCATGGTCCTTGCACCTCCTGTTTAGCTATCTTGATAAAGCCCGTGTGTACCTGTGGCAGCTCAGAGAAAAAATCTGAGTTATTAACTCAGTAATGATCCCTAACTTGGGATTAATATAAAATGAATAAGGTAGGTGAATATGAATACAATATGACAAACAATGAGTCTAGGAATAGTGGTGTCGGGGCAAGCCTAGATAAGACTTTGCCAACCCGGTCTTGAGATGGTACTTGAATTGTAGCCTGGGCAACCCATTTAACAAGATTAACCTTGTGTAGCTTTTAATGGAAAGGGAATGTTAAACTATGTGTTGGATTTGTCTCATCAAGAGGGTGGTACAGTTGGTTAAAGACTTGGACTAGCTCGAGAGGTATGCTCTCTTGAGATTCTAGGTTCGAAACTTATCTACGATAGATTTATTTTTACTAATAGCATGTGTCAATTGACCATCCATTCATACTTTGCTTTTGAGAAAAAGAAATGTTTAGAGACTCATTTTGCACACACTTTAGCTTCATGTTTAAGAGTATTAATCTTGCGGTTGAAGGAGAAAGTTAAAGATAACGACTTCACTAATGCACATTGCACTTGCTTAATGCTTGACTAATTAAATGAGAGTTTAATAAGCCTTCTGAGAGCGACTCTTGAGAGAGAGCATTTGTTTAAGTGATATTGTGTAGCTCATTCCTTGCTATTATTTCATAAAAAGTTGCATAAGGAAACACGAAAGGAAACCCTAATCCAAGCCTTATCTTAAGAATCTACTATCACCATCTTTTTCATGCTTGTTTTTGTGCCCCTTTTGTATTTAAACATCATTAAGAGTATTAAATTATATTCCTCGTATGTTTAGGTTAGTATTTAATGCCCTAACATTTTTACATAATTTTTAGAAGTTACTTTAGATTTTTAAAGAGTGTTTTGAAGTTTTTTAATGCATTTTTCTGTTTTCTTCTGGTTTCTACCAAAATTCAGAAGTCTACAGCATTAGTTGTTTATGAAACCAATATCCATATTTTCTCTATTTTCTAGCGTTTTCTTTTAGTTTTAACTCAAGATTTTAATCGCTAATTCTTGTGGAGATGACTTTGCTATTTATCACTTGCTATAGTTGAATGTGTATACTTGTACATAGTGCGTGAATTCATTTATTGAATTTGTTATGTATTTTATTACATAATCAAAAGTTCACGCACAAATACCTCGACTCGTTTATCGTGGTTTACCTTGATGATACAATTGTATTGTAACGAATCAATTTCTTTTTGGAAATTGTTACTTTTAAGTTTTATTTCTCTTTTATGGCTTGTATTGAAATTTCAATCATTTTGTTAACTTTATGGAAGTAAATTAAATTGAGGGGGCTAATTTACAATTCTTTAGCTCTTGTAGTCTTTTATTTATTTATTTAATTAACTTTTGGGGTCTTTTTGGTTAATTAAATGTATTCCAGGGGACAAAGAGGAATTTCATTTAAGTAGTTTTTTGTAATATATATATACACACATATATATACACACACATATATATATATATATTCATTCTTCAAAAGAAAAACACTTGCATCCATCTCAAGCACAAACCACAAGTTTTCATTGTCCTTTCTCGTACATTGCACCTTGTGCTAAACTTTCTTTATTATTTTTTTAGGGTAAATTATAAATTTAGATCATAGTTTCATGAAAGTTAGAATTTAGTCTGTATAATTTTATAATCTAGACTTTAGTCTTTTAGAAATATAAAATTTAGTCTATGGTTTGGAGAAATATAGAATTTAATTCCTATAGTTTAGTAAAATCTAAAAATAATAGTCAATGTTATTCGTGAATCGTAAGTAAATTAAACTATATAAATGTAATGTATGAATTATATAATTTTTTCAATTAATTATTTATCTCACACTTTCGTCATTAAACACAAAAATAACTAACTTCTATGTATTTTATTCAGCAACAATTATTAATCTAAGATTATCTTTTAGATTTTCTCAAGTGTTCCATTATAGGACTAAATTTTAGATCTTTTTGAACCATAGACACTAAAGTCTAGTTTTTGAAATTAAATTATGGCTTTCATCAAATTTATAATTTACTTTTTTTTTTTTTTTATTCTAAATCTTTAAAAGACAATTTTTTCTTTTTCCCCTTTCGGAATTTGTACTAAGCTTCTTCATTCTCCATCATCTTCTTCCCTTGTTTGTTTGAACTCATCGAACCACCCAATCTCGCCGGATAATAGACATTAAAGCCATCGGCGAGTTGTTCTTCGCGAGTGAAATCGCAAAGTTGGCTGCTGCTTCAATCGTGAAGCTTCAAACTTGAGCTGCTGCTTCGATCCACTTAGATTTTGGCTGGATCCGCGACCATCGTTTCAGTAAACAACCGAGGACACGCTAGATCCGACGTAAACCGGCCGGTACCAGCCAGACCGCGTAGACCCACTACGACCCGACCCGCGATCGTTAGTAAGTCCACTTCGTCAACCCGACCCGTGAGCCCGACCGCCTCCGTTGACCACCCTCTACTCTGAACTATTATATATACACACACTCTGGGCCTTTATTTTTAAATTGGTGTTTTTGCAAGTAGCTTCACTAGCGAGATAACTTTGGGCCAGGAGTTTATTTACACACCATTCATAGAGCCATGTTTTATTTTTAAACATCAACTTGGGCTTAAATTGTAATAAAGAAAAACAAACTAAAATAATTTATTGTTTTTAAAATAAGTTTTTAAAGGATAAATTGTTGCCCTTAAATTGGAGGTTTGTAATTTTAGAAGTGAATAATTAACTCTAGATCCTTATTGTACTTTTAGGTGGATGGGATCATTCCTAGCTTGTTGAAGCGAGTAGCTTGACACATTTCTTTAGGAATTCACTAACTTCTAGGTGAGGACTTTTACATAGGATTATATGGTCCTCAATGATACGTCGACTTGATATTTATCTCGTGATTTCAAAATTTTATCGATTGATGCCTGATCAAACTTGTTGATTGATAGGACGACTTGAACATCTAGACATTTTGTTATTTATGAGTTATTCCATCATGTTGTGAATGTTCTTATGGACTTATACTATTTGATTAATTATTGATTGATATCATTTTATGTATGTCGTCCTGAATTCATGTGTAATTTCTTGTTAAACTATGCACGTATTGATTTCTGTCCTAAATACTTGTTTTTACATTCATGAGCTATGCACATGTTGATTATTAATCTGGGATCATGTTTCTTACATTATTATATTTATCACATGTTGGTTACTATTTTGTATTATGAGATGCTGAGATGTAACTAGGATGTTATGTATATGTTTGTCTATCTTAGTTTACTACTTAGTGGTATGAGACATTGAGTACGTTTAACTAGATAACTATCTATTGTTACTCTGTCATTCTTAGATGTGTTAGTTTGTCATCATCTATAGGGCTAAGCATGGTTTTGGAAACCATTGACTTAGTACCTAGTTTGTGGCTCATTAGACCTGGACTCAGATTATGCGCAAGCCTACCACTGATTGAGTTATAACTTTGAGAAGAGTATGGTCATGCTGAACCCAAGGACCTAGGGAGGGCCGCTAGACCTGAGTCTCAGTTGCATACTCCTTCCTTTAGGCATGTGTAGACCTGGTACGTGTTTAGCTGATGTTGGCCTACCCTTGACCGTATACACCTGCGTGCGGTATGTGTGTACACGCACCTGGTCTTGGAGAGAGCTTCCACGACTATGTGAAGTTAGCATACCCTTTTCTTGTTGCCTAGAGCAGTTAACTAAGGTGCCCCATAGGTCTTCTGAGTCTTTAGGTTGAAACGCCCCTCTGACTCGTTAGGATATCAACCTTAGAATCGGTATTTGCTCCCTGTCCATAACAAGTTGTGTTCCTAATTAGTTGTGTCCCATTTGAGCCAAGACAAGTTGTGTTTATGAAGAGGTAGGACTAGTTTTGTTCCTGATTAGCTAGACTAACTAGTAATGTCTCTTTGACCTTGATAATCGTCGTTCCCAAGATCACTTAGGCCACGTTTGTTTTTAGTAGAGATGAGTGGTTAACTACTACTCCTCAAAAACCAGTCATATGTATTTGGTAGTAAACAACCATTCTTAACCACTCATCAAACCATTTATCAAACTACTCAATAAAATTTCACATCAAACATATCACTCAACTAGTAGTAACACCAATTCCCAAACAAGTAATTAATTACCCTACCACTACTAACACCAATCCTGAAACAAGTAGTTAACTACTCCAAACTACCATTAACCCTTCCTTTCCTCTCCACTCCACTCTTTTCTACCAAAAACAAACACACCCTTAGATACTTGTGAGCTGAACCTCGAAGGTTCCCGAGCTTAGAGCGATGAGCTTAAGATTCTTGTTGACTTTCGAGCTAGGACATAAGACTTTAAGCTCACCTGGTCACCTGACAGAGGTTCGTGACCATGACTATATCGTACTCGAGATTATGGTCGTGAGTGTCACGTTTTAGATGATATATGTGTGATTACGTGTTAAATGTCGAGCTAACATATGCATTTTCTACCATATATGCAAGGATTCTTACTAAGTATTTTTCGATACTCACCCTTATTGTTTTCCCCTCCAAGTACTGTACGATATCGAGACCAATGAGCTAGACGAGGGTGTTGGATCATGAAGAACACGTGTTTTAATGTTTTCATTAAGTTTTTCCATTCCATATGAACTATTTCAATTATGTTATTTCACATTATTATGATTTGAATTACATCATGGCAGAAGATTGTTTTATTCTTTTACCATTGTTAGTTTTTATTACATTAATTTGTTTAAGAGCATGATTTTCTCTTAAATGCATAAGAGTTTATTTATAATTATTTTTTATGATTTTATAACGACCCGACCCAATCATGGGTCCAAACCTAGGACTTTTATCCTAAATGCATGAGTTTTCAACACTTAGATGACGTGAGCATGTTCTTTGAAACAGAAATAATCAATTCAAAGAATTAACTGTCATTAAGTTCAAAAACTCTAAAAACAGGTTATGGGTACCCGAATAAAAATCCAAAACATAACATATTTTAAGTACCAAAAGAACACGTATTCCCTAAAAATATACTGAAGAAACATAAAGAAAATGAAAAGTAAAGAGTGCAGCAGTACCATGGTCAAATCCAGCTCGATCATCCATCCTAGTACAAACTTGTTATACTTATAGAATTCCATAGTGGAAAGGGTGAATTCGTGAAAACTCAGTTAGGATCCCCAACTCAGGATCATACATGAATATAATCAAAATAGAATATCAACAATAACAATAAGCACAACGGTCTCAATACTATACCTCCATTAAAGGGTACATAGACCCAAGTTCTAGTAAAACTTACCTATTAAACAAGGTCCCCTATGGAACGGCAGTGTCAATGCACTCACCAAAATCAAGTCTTGTCCCTTATGGGACAACAATGTCAATGCACGTACCAATAAGAGTCTTGTCCCATATGGGACGACGATGTCAATACACGCATAAAAAACGAGGCTTGTCCCCTATGGGACGCGGTGTCATTACACACACCAGAAATGGAGGCTTGCCTTCTATGGGACGACAGTGTCATTACACGCACCAGAAACGAGGCTTGTCCCCTATGAGACGACGGTGTAGGCTAGTTCGCTATGGAATATCCTGGCCTATCACACACCTTAACTGTTGCAACGATTCTATAACATCAAATAAGAATTCATAACCTATGAAGATCACCACAACACATAACAAGATATAACCTATCGGTTCAGTTCTATCTCAATAATCTTGAATATCCCAGTCTTCTAAATAATATAACAACATCAAATAAGCATCAAATCATATAAGCATCATCAAACATCAACACGTCACCACGATTTCAAATAAACATTCGTTTATAACTACATGTTCAATTTCATTTCAGATAGCAGTACCAAACCAAGCATCACAATTCTTACAGACATCAATCAATTAAGTAATCACCACATGAGAGATCATATTTCAGTACATTAATGTATTAAACCACAAGATCTCGAGTTGAGGATACGTTTTCTTTACCATAAGCGATCCCACGAGCAAGCTCCTAAGCTCCAAGCCAACGTTCAACGAAGACTAGCTCACGAACGAAGTCCTAACAATTTAACGGGTCAAAACTAGCACCTTAGACTCTAAAAAATGGGTTAATGACGTCAAAATTAGTAAGGAGAACCTAACTTTGAAAAACGTATTTTCGGGATTCGCTACTCGGTCAACTCGGTTGACCGGACAAAGTTGGTCAAAGCTGGTCAAACTATATCAAACTATCTCAATCCTTCAATAATTAAATCATTCTTTTAAATCTCCACTAACTCAATTTGATTTACAAATAAACAAACATATATATCAATATAAATAAATAAATAATTATATATATATATATATACACACACACACATTTCCAAAAAACCACATGATCTAAAAAACAAACGATAAAAAAAAGAATACTAATTTGTTTATAATTACCAAACTCACACTTAAGGGCCCCATCACCCTCTTCATTTAGCTTATCTCCTCTTTTCTAAGATCAAACAATAGAGTTTAATAAGGAATTTGCAACATAGCTGAAAAAAAAGCGCTCCTTACCCAAGCTTCACGGCGACCACACGAGTGAGTGGCAGCCACGATCGACGACACTGCTAAATACGCAGCAACAGCGAGGTTCACTGCTGGTCAGCGTGGACTCCACCCGCGACGCGCTCGTGAACCAACAGGGAAGGAACCCGCGGTTTGGTCGGATCTGAACGGCGGCAGCGAGCCCGACTGCCTGCAGTGCTGGTGCAGACGGACGACACCGGCGAACAACGCTTGCGGCTCTAGCGAGCGGTGCAACTTACAACGCGGGGGAGGCGAGCTCGCCGAAACGCTCACTACAGCGGTGGCCGTCGGAAACAAGAGGAAGAAGGGAAGGGAGGGCGTTGGCCAAAACTTTGAAAAAGATGAATAGTAGCGACGCGAGTTTCTATGCTGGAGAGAGATTATGGTTTGGACCAAAAATTAAAAAAATATAATAAATACATTTAAGTACTAGGTCAAATCAACTTCTAAAAAGAAAAATGAGTGTTTGTTTTGAGTGGATATGAAGTTGAAAATTCAAAAAGCGAAGGGGGTTTTGGAATGGGATTTTAGCCAAAAATACAAAGATTTACAATAAGCTTCTCTCCAATTAAATTATGAAATTCAAATAAATATAATCCCATTTAAATTTCCACTATTTCATAAACTAATTAAAACTCAAATGCTTACTCATGTTAATTAATAATCATAAATTTTGTATTTAATTCTCTAAGCATATATTTGGTTATAATAAATTTTAAGAAGTCATTAAGCCTTGGAGAAAACCAATTTAAAGGCCACGAATTTTCAGATTTGTTGCAGATTTTTAGACATGCATGTTGGTAAATTCCCAATTTAAGCTTAATTTTAAGTCGGGTCTTTGCATGTATATTGTAAAGACCCGACCCAGACTAGGGTCACATATAGGCCTATCCCTTAAAGTGCATGATTAAAATAACCCTTAAAACTGAGACATAACGATTAAATACATCATTTAATAGATAAAACAGTAATAGTTCGTAAAACGTAAAAAAACGAGTACTCAGTTCTAAAATCAAGTAAAGAGTAAAAAGAAATGGCATACAAATCAGTATATGTCTATAAGGAGTAAATCCAAATAAATAAATGCGGAAGAAGAGATACAATAAACCCGACTCAACAACACCGGGTCACGGTCTTCACAGCTCCTGATCAGCCATCCTGGTAGAGCTCGTGCGTACATGTGGAGACCCACAAAGAAGAAGGTGAGTTATTAAACTCAGTAAGGATCCCTAACCGGAATCACCACAAGCAAGATTATAAATGCATAAGGAACCAAAGACAATGCATGATAAATATTAATGCCGGGTCCCAATAAGGTCCTATAGTTCTGAGTCTTCAATGGATGGTAAATGTGACACCGGGGCTATCCTGATGGGACATGCCACTCTTGGGCCCCACTAGATATGGTTATGCACTTCTGGGGCTACCCTTGCAGGGAAATGCCACTCCCGAGCCTTCAATACAATACTTGCTCGTGAATTTCGAAGATGCATGCATCAAACATGTACATAGACTGACAGCAATACAATTAAATAAACAACAGGTGCATCGTAGAATGTTCTATTGTATATCATTCATCCCGTTCATCTCTTAACATATTCAAATATATATACTAAAAGCATAACAATAACTTTCAACAACGTCACGCGGAACCAGACAACCAAAGTAATCAACATTATAACTTCTCCCAAATTAACCTACATATGCTTTTATTTATCCACAAGACCTTAAGCTAAGGGTAACATTCCCTTACATTGGCCGAAATTCGCTAAATTTCCCTTAGAATGCTCGAACTGCGAGTCTCGAAGATGTTTCCAAGTTCAACTGGCCAAAACAGGGTTAAAGAGTAAAAATTAGCCTTTAAAACTATCAAAATTGGTCTCAAAGCGTCGAAATTACCCAAAATTACTTTCCTAAATATTTTCAACAAGGTCAACGACGACGCGTGGCAGGAACTATAACCAATGACGGCTGTAGGTTCGGTTGCACGTGGTGCACGCCGAAAGGCAGAAATCCGGCACGGAACGTGCTAACGGTTTGAGCGACAACATGCAGGCTTGGATTGACGTGGACGAATCCGCAGCTGAGGGACCTGCGACACTGACGGTGAGGCGACAAACCTAGAGGTGGCAGGCTGCGGTGACGGTGGCGGTTTCAGCTTGCGATTAGTCGGCGCACAGTGAGCTGAGGGCCAAACGTTGCTGGATATGCATCTTGCTGTAGTTAGCTACCTGATGTGGCTGCTGTTTCTCGAGGCGACAAGGCTGACAACTACTCTGATAGTGGTAGGTTTTCAGACGGTGCTGCTGAGGGTGTCGCGTTGTAAAGAAGATGATTGGATGACACTTAAAACGAGAGAGACAAATGATTTGGTTAATCATTTTGTCTCTTTTGGCTTTATATATAAGGACAAAAATTGTTTGCAAAGTTACCAAAATGCCCCTTGGGCTAAAAATGATTACCCCTAGTTTTCAAATTCCGACTTCACACCTCTCGAGATAAAATTGAAATAAGTATATTTAACCCAAAATAATTTTCAAAACGACTCTCGGGAGTACTCCTGGTAAGTTCAAAAAAGGCAAAGCTAACCTTGAAATTTAGGGAGGAGAAAAAATCGGGCTATGACATATATAGTGCCACATTGCAAGAGCATCGAGTGCATTTGTAGTTAGTCTTCGAGAATTTTAGACAAAATCAGTTGCATGTGAAGAAGAAAAAGTGTACTTCTATTAACACCGCATCAATATCCTCAGTCATGTTATCAATTGTGGTCGTATAAGCATGTACGAAGAAAAAGTAAATGCTATCCGCGAGAGGAAATTTAATAAATTAGAAACATAGGTGTAATCTTTTTTAGGATTGGCAAACTACTACCCACGATTTATCGCAGGATTTTCTAAATAAGCCACCTAAATAATAGATTTGTTGAATAATGACAATCCATTGGCGTAGTCAGACGATTGCCAAAAAGCTTTTGAAGATTTGAAAGAAACAATGACGAGAAGTTCTGCCCAGTACGGATTGGTTGATGTTACCAACTCATTCAAAGTTGAAACTGATGCATTTGACTTTGCCCTTAGTGATGTCCTCATTTGAGAAGTCCATCCCTTCACCTATAAAATAAAAAGTTAAATGGAAAAAAAGGAAATGTTAGCTGAGAGACGCCACGTAGTCTTAGAAAAATAAATGTTAATGTGATTCATTTCTTAAAAGCATGGAGGGAATACTTATTGGGATCGTGCTTTATGGTTAAGACAAATAAGAACGTGATATGTCACTTCTTCAGTTAGCCAAAGTTAACGTCGAAGCAAGCCCGTTGGCAAGAGTCATTAGCTGAGTTTGACTTCAAATTTGAAAACATGACAGAAAGTAGTAACCAAGCACTCGATACCCTGAGTAGAAAGAGCAAGCACGTGACCCTGTGCATGCTCGCCCATATCCATGCTAGCAAGGTGGATGGTTCCATGCACAATATCATAAATATCACTTACACAATGACCCATTGGCCAAGACTATGGTACACTTAGCCAAATCAAGAAAGACTAGATAGTTTTGGGTCGTAGGGGACTTACTGATGATAAAAGAAAATCGGTTATTCGTTCCTAGAGCAAGCGACACGAGAAAGAAAATTTTATATGAATGTCACGATACTTTATGGGTACGCCACCCAGGGTGCAAACAAACTAATATATTACTAAATAAGAGCTACTTTTGGCTAAAGATGCGGGATGATGTTATGTCTCATCTTCCAACAGGACAAGGTCTAGAAAACAAAGGTGTCAGAACTCCTTGAACCTTTACCAATGCCCATAAGTCCTTGAGAAAATGTGCCACTTGACTTCATTACATACCTTTCGAAGGTAGGCAATCATGAGGCCATCTTGGTAACCATCAATCAGTTCTCTAAGTACGCCATATTCATATACCTATACCAAAACTATGCTCTGTCGAATTAAGAGCCCAAATTTTCTTCAAGCATGTTATGAAATTACGTGACATCCCTTAAAGCACTATTAATGACATAGATGGTCGATTCATCAGTACATTCTAAACTAAGTTATTTGCATATTTGGGGACCAGTAGTTTGAATATATCATCTAGTGATCACCCTTAAACCGATGGATAAATAGAAAGATTTAATTTCTCGCTCAAAGAATAGTTGTACCAATTTGTTAACACTCGACAGAAAAACTAGGTCCAGTTGCTTAATGTAGCCAAATTTGTTTTTTTTTTAATGTTACATTAGTTCATCCACTAGAAAGAGTCCCTTTGAAATTGTGAGTGAAAGTCAACCATATCTATCTCATATCATTGATCTCTCCTATGTAGGAAAAAAAAAATCTCAAGCTCACAATTTCACTAGAGAATTGGAAACAGATGACAAATATCGTAGCAACTTACTATGAAAAAGCTTCCAAGCTTATAAAGAAATGGGCAAACAAGAAAAGTTGGCCTTTGAAATTTCGAGTAAGAGACCAAATCCTGATCAAATTAAGACCTTAAAAAAATTTTGATTTCTCAATCAGAAAAACCATCATCTTGTACGAAAGTACGAATGATTAGTTGAAGTTTTAAAGAAGGCCAAGATGAAATCTGATAGGGTGACATACACTCATGGATGAAAATTCACCATGTAATCCATGTGAGTAACATGAAACTCTATCATCGTGACCTTGATGATGATCATTGCAACACAATCGACAGACGTGGTGTCGACCTCAAGATATGGTCGATTAACACAAAAGAAAAGTTGGAAGGCCTCTACGAACCGTTCATGAATTCCTAATCAAATGGAATAACCTATGAATCATGAGATGTGGCATTTTAGGTGGCCAGTACATTTGCACGTGACTTGGCATCATTTTGTAAAATTATTCCATTGGCCTATAATTCTGAACACACTATTTTTAACTAATAGATTGTAACATTGATCTAAGAATCAACCACCATGACTTTTTTTTGGTCATCACCCAATAAATTTCATATCAATTGAGGATCATGTATTCTCTCTTTATACACCAAAGTTCTTCAACCTAACTTAACAACGTGAAACTTTGTTTGCATAAGAGTATAGCAACATTCTTCCCCAGATGTTATTTGTTCATTTTTTTTTTAAAAACTGTCTAAATTTTTATAAAATATAGTTTGAATCACATAATAACAAAATCCCCATATGAGATTTATTGGATGATAACATAATCAAAGCCATGTCAATATCATATCAATGTGTACCGTTAGTTTCTCACAAGTATCACCTTCGTTCTAATTAATTTAGCTATATGTTCGATAAATAAGCTAAAAATATAAATCGAGTTTTACAACAATTTAATGAAAGAACAGGAAATAATAAATATTTAGTTGAAGGTGAATAAATTTGAGCATCTAAAGCAACACCAAGAACTGACCGACAAACCGCATTTCCATGACTTGGTATACTAAACCCAAAACAACATCATAACAACATCTTACAAAACAGAATCAAGTAGTCTTAATTAAAGCTTCATCTACAACAAAATCTAAATAATAACAACAAACAATAATAATACTAATTGAAATAAAAATAATCAACAGTGTTTTTCATTAATTAATATAAGATAATTAAGATAACACTAAGCAATCAGCTGAGACATAATTTAAGATAGACACCCATTTGTTAAATCCATCAAGCAATTGCACCTGCATGCACATAAAAGGAAAAAAAAAAACACAAAATAACCGAGTAGTAGTCAGAGACAATTAATAATTTTGTGTATAAAAACGTTTAATGATTCGAAGAAAGTTAAAGTTTAGTCTCTATAATTTAAAAATTTAGACTTTAGTCTTTATAATTTGAAGAAATATAAAATTTAGTCCTTATAATTTGAAAAATATAGAATTTAGTCCCTATGATGTGATATAACCTAAGATACGATTATGTTATTTGTAAATCGTAGGCGAATTAAGTAGGTAGATGTAACTTTTAATGTATGAATGATGCGTATTTTTAATTAATTACTTATCTCACATTCAAATCATTAAATACATAAATCACTAACTTTTACCTATTTTATTCACCAATAATTACAAACGACATAGTCTATTTTTCTAAATTTTATCAAATCCTAAAGACTAAATACTAATTTTTTAAACCATAGGAATTAAATTGCAGATTTCTCCTAACTATAAAAACTAAAATATAAAATTTTAAAGCATATAATAACTATAGTACTCTTAACTTTTTTTTTTTTTTTTCCTTCAAACTATAGGAACAAAAAGTTTATAATTGAACAACACAATAATTCAAAAACTAAGTTTGGTGAAGTGAATAAGAAATGTGAGAGCCCACCAAATAATATATGATTGGATGAGTATACATTTAATTGAATTAATAACAAATATCAATCTGATTGCAAGCAGTTGTATGATAAGAAATGATTTCCCACCAATTAGTTTGACTGCTTCTAACTTGGATTTTGCTTTTGGGATGTTTTTTTTTCCACATGGTCCCATTGAAATTTCAATGTCACATGTAATGAAACTTGACTATATAATATGTCAAATATTGGATTGTTGAAAGTATGTACAATGAGAAGAGTGGAGAATTATATCCAAATGTTTTTTGAGGTCCTACATTGTTTAATTGTCTCACAATTGTTCCTAAGTTTAAGGTGTTGGATTAGTGTATTGAACTTAAATGTTTGATTGGCTTTAATCAAATCAATTTAAATGTTATTAGAGACAAACCAACAGAATTGAGCTTAATTTTGATGGGTTTAATAGGTTTTTTCTTTTACTTATCAATTTCCACTTCTAGTCCTATCTTTTATTAATATTATTCAACCACTTGTGTTTCTTTGGTTGATTTTGGTTTTAGTTTAATTCAAGGAATATGTAACAATAATAGAGATAAGACCAGACTCTAAACTTTAAGGAAGTCGTGGTAGTAAATTGACTCAGAGCTATTTGTTTGAAGATAAAGTATTACCATTAACGTTCAAACGACCACATTCAAACAAGTTATTATTATAATCTATATTTCAAAACCATTCAAAATAACCATTTATTTCTAACTACTCAAAATAACTCTTCATGCAATTATTCATTCAAACATCCGGGATTTTCGAAGGAATAATTCGAAGATGACCTCAAGCTAGGTTGAGAACTTAAGATATAGTTGGATTGTAAGTTTTTTTTTTTTTTTGCCTAATCGAGAAATCAGAGCGTCCCTCTCATAAATAGCCCTTTGGGATTCCACTCTATTTAGAGCACCTGGCATCTATTTAAAAGATCGGAGAGATAACACGTGATTTTACAAAGTTATAAATAAATTTAAAATTTGACACCTTCACAATAACATACTTTGAATTATTGTTCCTACTTTGTAAAATATTTTGAAAATTATATACAAATTTTGGAATATTGCATTTAGATTTTTTAACATGAGTAGACAAATAACCTTCAAGAAAAAGTACATTTTTAGTCCTTCAATTTAGGTGGTAGTTTTTATTTAGTGCCTATATTTTAGATTCACACACTTTTATCATTGTTATCGTCTTTTAATAATGTTCAATTTTAGTGCATGATATTTTAATAATACACAATTTTAATTATTAAGATAAAAAAACGTTAATTATATGACCAAGTTAACTACATTAGACAAACTTTAGATTTCAATATATCAATGAACCTATGACATAGATTATTAATTTGAATTAAATATTGAAAAGACACACTAAAACTAAAATTAAACCTGATTGAAATGTTAAAAATAAAAATATTTGATTTTGAAATATTTAAATTAAATAGAACTATAAACCAAATCTAGCTAGACACTAAAAATGTGTTTTCCCTTAAACTTTATTTTAACATATTCTTAAACTAATTAAAAAATGGTTTAATTAGCATAAATTACCTTGAGTTGGAAGAAGAGAGAGAGATTCAAAGGTTTCAAATGATCCTCCATTAGCATTGGCCAATCCTAGTTGATGTGTGTGGTCAACTGATGCTCTGTTGACTTTGTCCTCAATCTCTGGATGGATCTTTCTCTTCAGCATCCTTCTCATCATCTGTACATACACGTGGCAATCAAATCAAATATTCTTCTTTTTCCTTGTGTTTTTTTTTTTTAAAAATTTTTGCTACATGAAATCAAATATTGTTGTCTTATGTTGTTGTTTTTTCTTTTTCTTTTGACAACCTTCAAATTTTGTAGCCAAGCAATATATAGATATGCATGTTTTGTACTTTGGATCCAACATTTCTATGGATTATTTCACATTAGTATATGCTTTTACAATCATTTTTCTATGAATTAAGTATACTAAAATAATTTTTTTTCAAGCTAGAGTAACTTTTGAAGATGTAAAATGTAATACATGAAACATTGACCATAAATTTGACAACATAGTAAAAAGATTTCAAAGATGATCTTAAAGAAAATCATTTTAATACTTTCTTAAATCTATTTAACTCACCCCAACAACTATTTTAAAGATCTACTCTTCAAGATTGATGAAATACTCATTTTATTGTTAATTAATTTTTGAAATATTAAAATGTCATATTTATCCTATATAATTTTAGAGTAGAACATCACGTGTTCAATCGCTATTCGAAGCTGAATCATCTGTTAATATTAATTTCATATTATTAGACATGTGTTAATTTTTTGACCCATGTTAAATATATTGATATAATTAAACTTATCTTAACCTAAAACTCAAGATTTTGAATTGATTGATGATTTAACATGGTATTGATAAGGATGCCAACTTAACACATATTTTCATATTGGTATGGTTTTGTTTATTTAAAATATAACCCTCATGGTTTATTTTTGGTTTCCCCCGAGAGAGACCTTATACCAATATATCATCATTTATATATTCATAATCTTTCTTCCTTTCACTAGCAGGGCAACTTTATAATTTATATTCAGTTATGAACAGCCAATTTTTTTTTTTTTTTTTTTTATAAATCCACTATTGAAAAAAATAAAATAAATTGCACTTGATAAACTCTTCTCACAAAATAATTACAAATCTAAATAAATTCTAAAACATTTTCATTCATAGTCACTAATACGTTTTAATACTATTTATAAATACTTATTAATACTGTATATTGTATTATATATACTCATTAACATCGATATTATAAAAAAGTATGTGACAATATTTATTAATATTAATGATTATATTTTTTAATTATTTTTTAATACGGTTGTATTTATAATTATTTTATAGATTTGTAAATAAAAAAAAATTACTTACTCGTTGAAAATTCTTAATGGGGTGTGAATCTTCCTTGACTCGAGGGATAAGCTTCTTGGCAAAGGAAAGACTGCTCTTATTTCTCACATCAGCAGTTTTCTTTTGAATATTCCCTTTTTGATTTTCAAGTACTTCAATTCCCACATCCCCACCATCAGCCAAGAACAAGTCTGCCAATGTTATTCTCCTCTCCCCTTTCTTCTCCTCCTCCTCGTCCGCGTCCATCTCGAGAATCGAGCTATATTTCGATTCGATGTTCAGCTCGTAGCCATTTTTCATATCATCACTTACATCCTCCGATTTGTGTCCAAATGCCGTGAACATCAACGGGTTTAGCTCTTCGTTTTCCAAGTAACCGATAATGTCATCGTCATCTTCCTCGTGAATGAACGACTTGTCCAATTCTTCTTCTTCTTCGTAGTCTTCGTCGTCTTCTTCGCTTTCGAGCACGATGTACTCCTTTGCCTCATTCGACGATGGTTTCATCGATTCAAACCCGAACGTGCCTATGGTGAGAATGCCGTCTCTCCAGCCGTGAAGGGCTTCCTCATCGAGGTCTACTTGCTTCAGTAATGCATGCCGGTCTACTTCATTAATGGCTGCATGAGTTTCACTCTTCTTTGTTCCGTTTTGAGCAGAACCCTCTGCAAAAAAAAAAAAAAAAAAGAAAAAAAAAAAAAAGAAAATCAACATTAAAGTTTTCTAACGGTTAATGTTGTAAAGTCAGACAATTTATTTTGTGTCCTTAGTCAAGGTCTATGCAAAGGTAACCTCAAAATTTTGTTTACAATAAACTAGAATTGTCCCTGCGACATATTTAGAGTATCACTCAAAGTACACATACAGAAAAAAAAAAAAAAAAAAAAAATTCAATTCACTCATGAAATTCAAACATTAAAACATTTAAAAGATCTTCCAGGATTTATTTATTTATTTTATTTGTTTTTTCATTTATAAAACATTTAAATCTGAAAAAAGTATAGTTCATAAAACATTAAATATACTAAAAAAAAAAAACATCTTATGATTTAGTAATGAAGATGTTTTGACTTTTCCATTCAACTAATATATATTATATTATATTATATATATATACGAAAAGCCTTTACTACCATCTTAAAAAGTTGTGACTTGGAACTCATGCATATTTAATGCAATTCCTGAGCTCTTAAAGAAATAAAAATAGAAATATTTATACATGAAAACATAGAATATATATAATGTTTTTTTTTTTTTTTTTTTTTTTTTCATAGAGAAATTGAAGAGAGAAACCCTTGAGAAGGCTATGTTGAAAAGTCTTGTGAACCCAGTTGAATATCTGAAGAAAGAAAAAGAAAAGAAAACAAAATAAGTATAGTTATTAGAGGGAAAAAAAAAAAAAAAGCAAGAAGGAAATTAAAAATTGAAGAAAATTAAAGACCTTCATTTTTTTTTTTGTTGAAAAATATTTGGTGAGTTAGAAAGGAGAAAGAAAGAATGAAGAAATAGTTATGGGGGAAAGAGGAGAGTTGAAGGGTAAAGGGGGCCAAAAAGAAGGGGGCATTAGGAGAGGACATGTGTGTGGGGACAAAAAAGAAAACCATTTGTTTGTAGGGCTGTGTGTCAATGTTTGGCCAGTCACCATGTTCCTCTCTCTCTCTCTCTCTTTCTCTCTCTCTCTCCACAAATAATTCTTACAATCATTTCTTCATCAACATTTAATATACATGTATATATATATATATATTTATTTATTTCTCTCTCTTGGCCTCCTACCTTACTTTTGAAATGTCATATGAAATTCCATTTTACCAAACAAAAAAAGGAGCTACTAGTTGGAGTACATTTTATAGACATTTATCGTAACGCTTCAGATCTAAGATTCGTACCCGAATTTAGAATTTGAATTGGACATTTTACTGTTATGGTATTTCTTTACATCTTCTATTATCATATCACGAGAATTACTTATTTTGGTTGCTTCGAAGAGTGAAGACCTTCACCATAGACTAATATAGATGTTCCTCGTTATTTTGTCACATGTTTCTCAAGAAGTCATTCCTATTAGGAATGTAGTTATTTATTTATTTTATATTTAGTTGCAAATTCATCGTAACTATAGGCCGTTATTTTTTCTATTTTGGTTTTCCTACGATCTTTCTTGAAGCGTGTATAAATAGTCTCTGTATTTGTTGAAAAAGTGAATAACAATGCACCAATTCATTCCACGAAGTGAAGTCTTTGAAGCACTGTCAAACACTCTATTTTAACAAACTTAGAAACAGTCTATGACAGAAAACTAAAAGTACTTGAGATCCATTCGGCCTCATACAAGCACTAAACCCCTTAAGCTCTAGCACCTAGGGTACTACTAAAGCTTGTATAGATTTTCTATGCAGATTCTATTTCGAGGATGGTTGTAAAAATTGAACATGCGAGAATGCTAGTTAATGTGCTTTGTAAAAGTGTAAAAAAGGAATAAAGAACAAAACTAACCTGGAGAAATCCATCGTGGCCGTAGGGCATTTGTTTTTTGAACCACGTATATGTGTGTGAGTTTTATCTTATTCTTACTGATCTCTTCGTATTCTTTGATTGTTTTAGTGAATGTGTCATGGCGTGTAAACTTGTGCAATTACTCTCACAAGAAAGAAAAAAAAAAAGATAGAAGTGAAGGCAAAGTTTGTTCGGATAAGCTCCAACGTTGCTTGGTTTTACAAAACTAGAGGTCTTTCTAGGATTCTTGTAAGAACTTACAAATATGGAAAACTCAACACTCGATCCCAACAAAGAGTGAAGTTAGAATGATGAATATACTCTTAGATCTCACTTAGGACCTATGATGATCACTCTTAGATTCTAGGACAACTCACTCCAGAATTAGTTTGATCAAGACTAATCCAATGAATTGATTTTACATCAATCTAAAGCAAGATTTGAAAAAAATAAAAGAAAACACCAAATAAGGTCAAGAAAACTCAAGTTTTGATATTAATATATATATTATGTCCAAAATGAGATATTACAAGCTCTTTTTAAGGCCAAAATTTCGTGCATGACTTGGAATAGAAAAGGTCTAAAAACCTCTTAAATGCACTTTGTGGAAAATAAGACATAGGAAGCCAAAAGTCAATTGTACATCAATTGAGAGGCTTATATGCTAGACAAAATGGTAGATTGTCTTTAAATACACCTAACAAACTCATCTAAAAAGTCTTTAGCAATTATGAGCTTGTTCGGCAATGTTTGAAATCAAAAAGTACCAAAATAAGAAATCTAGAAAAACTATTATTTAAAATTTAAAATTGTAAGCTATAAAACTCTAAAATCTTCTTTTTCTTGCTTCTTGTACTTGCTTCTTCATGAGAATACAATAAGTCGTTGGTTGGATTCGTATCATGTTCTTTCTCTAATCTTTAAATCTAAAGAAATCAAAATTAAAGCATGTTCATACCTTCAAAGGAGCCGACGAAGATCAAGAACTCTGACGTGGAATGGCCAGAGTTCAATTCGACATTGTGCATAGAGGAGAAAACTGTCGAATGAAGGAATAGTAGAATCGAGAAGGTTTTGTTCTTCGGTTGATCAGTACTGATTACGTGGTACTCATGCATGCCCTTGATCGATAGCTAATGAAAGTATTGGTTTGATCAGGTCCGTTGATTTTCTTCCATGCAAGCGACCGATGACGTTCATTTCTCAGTGGTTTGACGACCGATTTAGGAATTGGTTTGGTCTAAGTATGAAGTGTCTATTTGTTGGTCAATCGTTGTAACAGTATCATTTTAAAATATAATGAATACAACCATTCAAGTTTGATACATATATATATATATATATTTTGTATCTAAATGTATGTAAATCAACCCTCCTATAATCCCCTTCAAATGGCTGCATCTATATCTATCTCTCATTATTTATTATCAAATATAGGTAATTTAGTTCCAATTCGTTTAGATCCTAACGACTATGTTCAACGAAAAGTTTAAATTTCATCAATACCAATAACTCATGCTCCCTTTGGCCACATTAATGGCACAATATCTCAGCCTAGTCAATACTTACCAATCACTGCAACAGACCCAACATCAAGTACAACAACAAGAGTAGTAAATCTTGAACTTCTAATGGCTGCATAGTCTAACAATTCTCTGCAAAATTATGGCTCCAATAATTATTGGTTCTTCGATAGTGGCTAAATCCACACCAGACCAATGACCTAGTCAATCTAGACCTCACACATCTATGTAACATGAAGAATATGTCATGGTAGGAAACAGTCAAATCATTAACATTAAACAAAATGGTATTGGCATACTCTTCACTTCCTCCCATAGTTTTCTCTAAAGTATGTCTATCATGCATCTACTACCCAAAATCTTCTATCAGTTAATAAACTATGTAGTGGTAGTTATTACATATTTATATTTGACACTAATTCGTTCATCATCCATGATAAAGCCACGGAACAATGCTCCATCTACTTGTAAATGCACCAGTTGTTTGGGTGCAAAATGTGTAAAAACTATCATTTCATTTGTCAAATTCAATTTCTTATGAACCATTTCATTTCAGAGCGATGTATGAAGTCATTCTTCTATTACTTCTATTAATAATTATCGCTATTATGTGAGCATTCTTAATGATTTTAGTAAATTTACATAGTTATTTTCTCTTATATATAAACCTGATGTTGTAATCACACTTAAAAAATTTGTTCCTTTCAATAAAAATATGATTTCACATTGAATAAGAACGTTTCATTCTGGTGGAGAATCTTTTTTGTCATTCTGGTGTTGTCTTTTTTGAGGTTTACAATAGAAGACATAACACATGAAAAGTTTAAAAATGTGATTAGCATTTAAAAGATAAGAGTTCATTACAAAACGAAACACAAAACAGAATAGAAAGAAGAAGTTACTCTTTAAACATGGTTTGATCTTCAAATCTTTACAAGAAGTCTTAAGAACTTCAAGACAAGCAACGATTATAGCAAAGGTTGCTGGAATCGTCACTGGAAAAGCTTCATCAGTGAGGAAGCAATAATCCAAGCTTTCGAAAGCATGGATCGTCACTATCACTGATAAAGAATCAACCAAAGAGAAAGAAGCCCATAGATCGACCAAGACCTCGACGAAGAATCGCCAGAGTCTGAACCATCTCTAAACGAGGCAAGGTGAGTAAAAAATGGAACAACTCGGTTAAAAGCAGGCTTTTATAGCCAAAGAAGAAGTGGAATCAACGTGGTGAACATGCGTGAAGAACCGACAAGGTGTAGGGCAAGGGTGGCAACATCACAGCCATACATCAAGCCATCACCATGATCAAATCTCAACCTTCCATTCGAGAACCGGTTTCTGAATCATTTCAAGAACCGGTCCACACAATGCGTGAACCAATCCAAACCAAACCAAGATAAGTGGGCCTCTAATAAAATTGCAATTTAATTATGTTATTGGGCCTTTTAATTTCAAATGAGATTTGGACTTTTATTGTTTAATTAAAGTTTGAATTTTTTGGGCTTTACTCATTGGCTATATTTACAAATATGATATCACCCTTTGAGTAACTATTCAACAAAACTCCATGTTTATCACACATTGTTGTAGGCTAAAATATCTCGAAATACTCGGAGAAGGCTAGGACTCCACCCGAAGGTCGGCCAAGCCACCACCGACCCTCGGGGGTCGGCCAAATTGAGGCCTTGACCCCCAGGGGGTTGGCCAAGTAAGTCCGACTCCTCTAGAGGTCAGCCCTTGCAGCCTCAACCTTCCCGGGTCCGACAAAAGAAGGCGAACACTTCTTAAGGGGAAAGCCGTGGAGGTCAGGACTAGCCTAGAGTCGAACGAGTCCAAGTAACGACTGGATCCACTAATAACAGCCAAGAATACGCCAAGTAGGCCAGCCATAGTGGGTTGGTCGTGGAGGTCAGGACTCTCTGGTGGACGAGTTGGCTGAGTCCGAGTAATGATTAGGGATGCCGCATCCCGTGGTGTCCTAAAGTTACAACGAGTAGGCCAGCCCGAGTGAGTTGGTCTTGGAGGTCAAGACTCTCCTAAGAGTCGATCGAGTTCAAGTAACGTATATAGACACTGCACCCCACAACATCCCTCTGTTACAACGAGTAGATCAACTCGAGTTAGTTGGTCGTAGAGGTGAGGACTCCCCCTAGAGTTGTCCAAGCCCAAGTAATGCATGGAGACGCTGCACCCCGTGGCATCCCCAGTTAAAATGAGTAGACCAACCTGAATGGGTTGGTCATGGAGGTTAGGACTCTCTTGTGGACGAGTCGACCGAGTCCAAGTAACATTTAGGGACGCTGCAGCCCGTAGCGTAATAGGGTTACAACAAGTAGACCAACCCGAGTGGGTTGGTCGTGGAGATTAGGACTTTCTCCCAAGAATCGACCGAGTCCAAGTAATGTAGGGAGACGCTGCACCTCGTGGCGTCCCTAGTCACAATGAGTAGGTCAATCCAAGTGGGTTGGTCGTGAGGTAAAAATCCGTAAGGGTTGATCGAGTCCAAAGCCGACCTCTGAGGAGGACGATCGAGTATGCTAACCCGAGTGGGTTGGTTGTGGAGGTTAGGACTTTCCTATGGATAAGTCAACCAAGACCAAGTAGCACTTGGAGACGCTTCACACTCGTAGCGTCCTAGCGTTACAATGAGAGGGCTGCACCCTTAAAGGGTCGGCCGTGGAGGTGAGAACCTACAAAGGTTGACCGAGTCTAAGTAACTCCTAAGTAAAAGCCGTTACGCCTCTAAAGGGTAACAGTTAGTAGTTACGCTGGTATTCATACCTGGCTTAATGACGAACGTTTTCAACGGCCGGCCATTAAGCCTTCCATATGTGAGCTGCATCGGTTACGAAACTGACTGCTATAAGAAGTCAGTTCATTCTCCATTCCAGGGAGGCGAATCTTAAGCTAAACAACGCTAAGTATTCTTATGTCATTCTTAGTTCTAAAGTCCTCTAAATTATTCTCCTAAATCTTCTACTGACTTAGGCATCGGGGGCCTTGTGGCTCACGCCACACTTGTGTGTCCTATATTATTCTTTTTTCCAGGCTTTCGTCCTCGATAATATAAATCTTACTGTAGATATCCGTTGACCATTTTTCGACATCAACAGTTGGCACCGTCTGTGGGATCGAGAGAGTGTTCTACTTAAGAAGCTAACATTTTACACACTTTTTTTGTAAAAAATGTTGAACGTTGAGAATGACCACCACCACCGTGTCAAAAAAGAGTCGGACGTTGGCCATGCTCCAAGAAGAATTGCCTCAAGAGGACATGACAATGTTCAGGTTGAGAACCACTGAGATCCTGAGGGTGCGGTAACCAGGCAAGAATCGAAGCGTGCAGATCCGAAGTTCACAGCTTTTGAGGAACAAGTGCAAAGAATGGCGGGGAGTTTGAGTCGCCTGGTGGAGTTGCTCCGAAAACCTCCTCCGGCTCAGACAGTTATTGCTGGAAACTAGCAAGCACCGCAGGAGGCGGCAAAGCGACAACTAACCAAGAAAAAGGCTGCGACAGAGAAATCGACTCCGTTGGTTTGGGACTCTGTCAAAGGGAAAGCCCTAGCCACGGAGGCTCCGTGAAAGGCTCATTCCTACACCCAAGACCAGTCGAAAAACTTTGACTGGGCGGTAATGATTGGAGAAGGAGCACTCGGTTCATCAGATGATCGACTCTGGAGTTGAGGAGTCTTCCCGGACGCAGTCAGTCAGAAGTAGCCAGCCACAGAGTACCACACCATGGTCATCCACCTCACATCCTTCTAGAATTATAAGTGTCCGGACAAGGGGATCATAATTTAGAGTGGACCTGAGGGATGTGCTTAACCATCGCTGAAGAGAGGCAGGACACGGTGGAGCCGAGGACCAACCTTGGTTAGCTCAGCTTCGCCTTCTCCAAGATCAATTGGGAAGCATGAAGAAGGCACAAGACCAAGACGGACTAGACCTGGAGGAGTCCGTCCCAGCAAAGTTTAAGCTCCTGACAATCAAGGGGTATGACAGATCTACAAATCCTATAGAGCACTTAGATTCCTATCGAGCATGAATGGAACTCCATAGAGCCAGAGACGGGAACAAGTGCCGAGCGTTTTCATTTACGCTTACGTGACCAGCTGCAAGATGGTTCAGGCAGCTCAAGCGCAAGTCAATTGCACCATTCAGAGAGTTAGCCAGAGCCTTCATCACCCAATTCATGGGTGGGCGAGATCAGACAAAATTGGTTACCGATCTACTAATCGTGAGGCAGAGGAGTCATGAGACCCTTCGTGAGTACATTACACCATTGAACAATGAGGCGCTGCAAGTCGAAGGGTTCTCTGATAGCACGACTCTTGCAGTAGTTGTAGCTGGGCTAAAAACTGAAAACTTCCCGTGTTCGCTAAGGAAAAAGGCTCTACTCATTTATGTCGAGCTGCTAACCAGAGCGCAAAAGTACATGAGTGCAGGGGAACTGGTCAACTCCCGAGGAGGAACGAAAGGAAGACACAACATTTTGGAGCGTGAGAAGTCCACTACTCGCCGCGAGTCTAACTACAAGGAGTCGAGAAAGCGAAGGGTAGAAGAACGCCCAGTGATAAAAGAGAAGACCGAACAAAGGGGGGTACCACCTAGCCGGTTCGAAAAGTACACTCCAACGGCGGTTCTCATAGAGCATATCTTGATGAAGATTGAAGATAATTAGGAGCTAAATTGGCCAAGCCGAATTAAGGTAGGATCCAACAAGGAAAATAAAGGCAAGTACTGCCTATTTCACAGGTATCACGACCACACTACCTCAGACTACTACGATTTAAAGGAGTCCATACAGTCCCTCATTCGAAGAAGACGACTGGACAAGTACGTGGAAGAGGGTGAAAAAGTGTCTAAGTCTCCTAGCAAGAAAAGGGGAAGCAAAAAATCACCACAGCCGCAAGAGATCACAACAATCATCGGAGGGCCGGCTGGAGGGGAGTCCAACCGGAGTCGGAAGGAAAATGTGAGACAAGCCAGGGGCCTCCTAAGGAGCGAGGAAGTGCGAGTAATGACAGCGGTGGACAAGCAACTTGGCTTCACTACTACTGAGGCTGTAGCATTACACCAGCCGCACAATGACGCTCTAGTGGTGTCCCTGAACATCTCCAACATCTGCATCATAAGAATCCTCATTGACATGGGTAGTTTGGCGGATGTGTTGTCACTAAAAGCTTACGACGTCATGAAGCTAGGAAGAGAAAGGCTCAAGCCAAATTTGACTCCCTAGTCGGATTTGGTAGGAGCACTATGACTTTCGAAGGTTCAATAGACCTCCCAGTAACTTTTGGCGAATGAGACAACATAGTCCTCTACTTCGTAAATTTCTTGGTGGTAAACAACAACTCCGCCTACAATGCAATACTAGGAAGACCCACAATACATGGGTTAAGGGTGGTCGCATTGGCCTACCACCAGGTTATAAAGTTCCCTACTCCTATGGAGGTGGGGCAAGTTAGAGAACAATAGTTATCCTCGAGGGAATGCTACCACACAGCCCTTCGGGGAGTGGTAGAAGTTACTGAAATAAAAGACAGTTGAAAAGAAGCCAGGTGAGGCTGTCGAAGGGACAACACTTATAGAGGTAAAAATCCAACAAGTACCTATGTTCCAGAATGCCAACGCTGATGCTTTGGCAAAGTTCGACGTTGCCTACGAAATCAAGTTGGCCAAAACCGTGCCGGTAGAGATCCTAGGCAAGCCTAGCATCACCACCGAGTTGCTGCATGGAGTTAGCAAGGCGAAACCCCCTACTCGTTAGCCTTTGGAGCGGAAGTTGTAATTCCGATTGAGATAGGACTTCCATCCCCGGGCGTAGAGTATTTCGAGCTCAAAATGACCAGCAGCTGTGGGTCAGTATGGATCTCCTAGAAGAAAGAAGGGACGCAACCCACATAAGGGTAGCACGGTACAAAGGTCGAGTTGCCAAGTACTAAAACTCCCGAGTTAAGGCAAAGCGCTTCCAAGTTGACGACTTAGTGTTGAGGAGGGTGATGCCAAACACTAAAGAGCTCAACAATGGAGTTCTGGGGTCAGATTGGGAATGGCCATACCAGGTCACCAAAGTGGCACGCCCATGCACCTACTACCTCGAAGACATAAACAGAAATAAGATCCTCCATCCTTGTGGTGCATAACACTTGAAAAAGTACTTTGAATAGAATGTAATTCAAGTTGTTAATGAATAAAGTAAAGTTGTATTTTCTCATTCTTTCAAAAAGTTATCTTAATTTAAGTATATTGATATTGTCATAAAATTAAATAGGGGGTAAGCAAGATAGAGAAAGAATCAAAAGCTTTTATTCATTAAAAGTTTAAAATTTTCCTGGTTACAACCTAAAGGAAAGTTAAATTTTGCAAAGTAAAATGCTTCAAAAAAGAAAGACAACAAAAAAATGGTCATCAAGGCCACTTGGAGCTGCATCTACTGGAAGTTGGTCGGTTGAGTCCAACTTGGGCATAAGCTGTCCTAGCTGGAACGACCTTACTTTTTCCAGGTATGCCTTGGAAGATGCGATCGTAGCAGGCGGCTTAGTCTGGATTAGTTGGAAGTCCGAATTCGAAGGTAGCAAGGAAGGGTCGACGACTTTTTTTCGCAGTGCTAGAACAAAGAGACCGAAAAAGCGGAAGAAGGTTCCCATAGCTAACTCACTCCTTAATTCGCTCAAGTGCTCAGCTGATGCAAGTCTCACTAGCGTTGTTCTCCAAAATTACGAAGGCAAGAGAGCTATTCACAAGGTTAGACAACTAAGCGGCGTTCTTCAGCTTCCCTTCAGCAGAAGCCAACTCTCGTAGAAGGCGAGCAACAGTAGAAAAGTCCTCTTGGCGTGCACGGACAACAATACTTGGGCCGCTTCAGTGAAAGTCTTAAAGTCGACTAAGGCAGCTTAGGCAATTCACTGAGCTTCTCGAGTTTGTGCCAGCTCCCACTTAAACAAGTCCTCTTGAAGGTACCAAGAAGTTGAAGCAAGGCGCATAAAGACCTGCCCTCCAAAAACTACAAGGAAGCAGGCAGTTCTCCAAAGTAAGGTTCACCATACCATTGGTGGGAGTCCTAAAAGCAAGGGAAGGAGATCCCGACCACGAAAAGAGCATTCGAAGTCAGTGTACCCTCCAAAGAACAAGGTCCCAGTGTTGGAAGCCACCTACGACTACCAAGGCCTTATGCCGAGTCCTTTTATGAAAAGAGGAGGCTAAGGTGGTGGGACTTAGTCTTATAATCAGATGAAGGATCTATAAGAGCAAAAGTAAAGGAATGGCGAGGTTAGAAAAAGACAAGTCTGTGAAAAGAGAGCCTAAGTAGCCTGTGAGTTTCGAAAGGCACTTGAAAATAGGCATGTCCTGGCCAAGGGAGCCTAAGGAACCTTCAAGTCAAAGAAGCGCTAATAAATGGACAAGTCTCTACAAAGAGGGTCTCATTAGCCTTAGAATTTCAAAAAAATGGTTAGACGACCCGGATTTTGGTAAAAACTGCCTACGTAGCCTAAAAGTTTCAAAAAGCGATTAGATGGGCAAGACTTTTGTAAAAAGTGCCTAAGTAGTCTAAAGTTCGAAGGAGTGCTCTAACGGGCAAATCTCTGAAAAGAGAAGCCTACTTTGCAAAAAAAAAAGCCAAAAGGTGGCGAGTCCTTGCAAATGGAGCCTACTTGGCCAAATTTCTAAATAAGAACACCTAAAAAGGTGACACTCTAAAAAGAGAGCCTACTTAGTCGCAATTTTCGAAACAAATCCCAAAAGAGGTGAAACTCTTAGAGGAGAACCTACTTGGGCAAAATTTTGAAAAATGACAAAAAATGGTTAGTCTCTTAAAAAGAGAACCTCTTAACAATAAACTACTCTTCAAATTTCGACAACAAAGTAAGTCAAAAAATGAATAGTGGGGGTAATATTATAGGCTAAAATATCCCAAAATACTCGGAGAAGGTTAGGACCTCACTCGAGGGTCGGTCAAGCCACCGCTGACCCATCGGGGGTCGACCAAATAGAGGCATTTACCCCCAGGTGGTCGACCAAGTCCATGTCGACCCCCGGCTGACGGTCAAGCCAACGCCGACCATAAGGATCAGCCAAATGGAGGCCTTGACCCCAGGGGGTCGACCAAGTCCATGCAGACCCCCTGATGGTTGGCCTAGCCAGCGCCGACCTCCCGGGGGTCGGCCAAATAGAGACATTAACCCCAGGGGTCGGCCAAGTCCATGTTGACCACTAGGGTTCGGTCA
This sequence comes from Cyclanthera cordifolia, assembly GCA_037832605.1. Taxonomy (NCBI): domain Eukaryota; kingdom Viridiplantae; phylum Streptophyta; class Magnoliopsida; order Cucurbitales; family Cucurbitaceae; genus Cyclanthera; species Cyclanthera cordifolia. The sequence continues at coordinate 15,964 of JBBMEG010080336.1, read as the reverse complement.
AGTAATTCTGACTCCTAGGTGTCAGCCCTTGCAGCCTCAACCCTCCCGGGTCCAGCAAAAGAAGGTGAACACCCCTCTAGGGGAAAGCCGTGAAGGTCTGAACTTTCCTAGAGTCGACCAAGTCCAAGTAACGACAAGATCTGCTAATAATGGCTAGGACTTACCCCGGGCAGGCCAGCCCGAGTGGGTTGATCGTGGAGGTCAGAACTCTCTGGGGACGAGTCGGCTGAGTCCGAGTGACGATTAGGGATTCTAGACCCCGTGACGTCCTAGAGTTACAACGTGTAGGCTAGCTCGAGTGGGTTGGTTGTGGAGGTCAGGACTCTCCTAAGAGTCGATCGAGTCTAAGTAACGTCTAGAGACGCTGCACCCTACAGTGTTCCTCCGTTACAACGAGTAGGTCAGCCCAAGTAAGTTGGTCGTGAAGGTCAAGACTCCTCTAAAGTCGATCAAGCCTAAGTAACGCATGGAGACGGTGCACCCCGTGGCATCCCCAATTACAACGAGTAGAACAACCTGACTAGGTTGGTCGTGGAGGTTAGGACTCTTCTATGGACGAGTCGACCGAGTCCAAGTAACGTTTAGGGACGGTGCACCCCGTAGCGTCCTAGGGTTACAACGAGTAGGCAAACCCGAGTGGATTGGTCGTGGAGGTTAGGACTCTCTCCGAGGAGTCGATCGAGTCTAAGTAACATTGGGAGACGCTGAACCTCGTGGTGTCCCCAGTCACAACGAGTAGGTCAACTCGAGTTGGTTGGTCATATAGGTAAGGACCAGTAAGGGTTGACCGAGTCTAAAGCCGACCTTTGAGGAGGACAGTCGAGTAGGCCAACCCGAGTAGGTTTTTCGTGGAGGTTAAGACTTTCCTGTGGATAAGTCGACCAAGTCCAAGTAGCGCTCGGAGACGCTTCACACCCGTAGCATCCTAACGTTATAACGAGAGGGCTGCACTCCTAAGTAACTCCTGAGTCAAAGCTGTTATGCCTTAAAAGGGTAATAGTTAGGAGTTACATTGGCATTCATACTTGGCTTAATTACAGACGTTTCCAACGGCCAGCTATTAAGCCGCACATAATTAGTGAGTTGCAACGGCTACGAAACCGACTGCTATAAGAAGTCGGTTAATTCTCCATTCCAGGGAGGAAAATCTTAGGCTAAACCACGCTAAGTATTCTTGTGCCATTCTTAGTTCTAAAGTCCTCTAAATTATTCTCCTAAATCTTCTACAGACTTAGGCATCGGAGGCCCCGTGGCTCACACCACACTGGTGTGTCCTAAATTATTTTTTTTGCAGGCTTTCGTCCTCAGTAATACAAATATTACTGTGGATATCCGTTGACCATTTTTCGCCATCAACACACATATTTTTTTTTTTATTGTGCAAGCCATCCTTTTTTGAACCATTATAATACTCACAAGCTTGACCTAAAAAACAACATAACATGTTTTCTTAAGTTATGTAACGACCCAAGCTTTCTACAGTGTAAATTACGGTATGCCTTGGTTTCCTGAAATACCCAGAGGGGTGTAATTGATTAATTTGGCCCCTAATGCACTTATCTCGAGAAGGGCAAAGTGGTAAATTAATGTTAATTGGAGGTTAAATAAGTCAATATAGCCTTAAGAGGTATTTTGATAACTTTGCTTTGGTTTTCAGTTGACATATAAAGCCAAAATTTCACTTTTCCTATTCATAATGGCCAAATCAAATTTTTCTGCGTCACACGATTCTCGAGGCATAATTTCAGTAAAAATCAGAGTCGTCGTCAGCATTGTCCATCCTTGTCCGTGTTTTCTGTCACCGTCAGGGGAGTGCGAATCGATGATCGCCGCGTGTCGAGCTCTTATCGGCGACATTGCTAGCCTAATCGCGAGCTTAGAGCGCTTGCTTTAACCAATCAGAGCACGCGATAGAGCTGGTCTTGTTAGCACCGTCAGATCTGTTGGGCTAATCGCATTTGCCGCTTGCGTAGCCAACCTGTGTTGCCGCTTCTTTTCTCCTCTCACCATCGAACGCGTGTTACTTCCCGATTGGACCCCACTGTTGTGAGGCCTATATTCGGATTTGCTGAACCTTGCCCAAGCTAGAAGCGTGCGCGAACCTACTATGACGCTCGCGTCGAGCCAGATTCGTCGACCCCGAGCCTGCCTGCGCCTGCCCATCCTATTGTCGAGTCTCCTGGAGCATGATTTCACGCACGGACGACTCCAGTTCCACGCTTCACCACCACGCGTCGCTGTGCTTCGGCGAGGAAAAAATCAACTTTGCCTTTAAGGTAAACCCTATGCCCTGAGTCAATTTTTGAAGGTTTTAGGTGCAAATTCAAACCCGTTTTGTCCTGTATTAGAATTTTTAGTGGAGAAGTTTTAGGGGATTGTAGCAGCGCATTCCAAGGGTGACACCTAACTTTTAGCCAAGGTAAGGGAATTGTTACTTAGTACTTGAGTCGTTGTGGTATTATGAGCATGTATTACGGTAGTTACCTCTGATTATTTTGTATGTTCAATTGTCATGTTACGGTGGTGTGTAGTTTGACCATTAGTATATATATATACTGTCGTGAGTTTGGTTAAGTATATGAAACTTGATGTCTCTGTTAATTATGAACGTACAATGATGATTTGCACTGTGACTGTTCATATTCTCTGATGTTATGAATTAGTATGAGAAAGACAGACTCTACGTATTCTTAAATATGATTTATATAATAATCGATCTCCTAGCAGACCTGTGTTTATAATAAGCGATCGTCCTAGAGGACCTGAATTTATATTTAGCGATCATCCTCTTATGAACCTGAACGATTATTTACCTAGAGTTAGAGACTCGATGAGGGGTAGCACTTATATATTTCATTTACCCAGAGTTAGAGACTCGACGATGGGTAACACTTATATGTTACATTTATCCAGAGTTAGAGACTCAACGAGGGGTAGCACTGTAAAGGTCCGACCTAGACTAGGGTCCCATCGAGGCGTATACCCTAGCTGCATGAGTACGACCTTTAAAAAAATGGAGACATAACAAATAAAATACCTCATTTATTGAATAAACGACAATAGTTCATAAACCATAAAAGTAAGGCACCCAATTCTAAAATAACGAAGAAAATAGTGAAAAACATAAATCCAGTACATGTCTCTAAGTAAAATGAGTTTAAGTAAACCATATGCGGAAGAAACAAAAGAACCAACACAACAAGTTAGGCCCATGGTCTTCACAGCTTTTAATCAGCCATCATGGTAGAGCCCGTGCATGCCTGTGAAGACCTTTAGAGAAAAAGGGTGAGTTATGAAATTAGTTACGATCCTTAACAGGAATCAACACAAACAAGATTATAAATGCATAAGAAATCAAAACACAATGCATGATAAATGATAATGTCGGGTCCCAATAGGGCTATGGAGTTAAGAGTCTTCACTGGATGGTAAAGGTGATACCAGGGCTATCTTGATGGGATATGCCACTCCCAGGCCCCACTAGATATTGTTATGCACTTCCGGGGATACCCTTGTAATGAAATGTCACTCCCGGGCCTTTAATACGATACTTGCTCGTGAATTTCATAGATGCATGTATAAGGCGAATACATAGACTCACAACAATACATTTAAATAAACAACAGGTGCATCAAGAAATGAACCAATTCATTGTATATCATTCATCACGTTCATCTCTTAACATATACATATATACTAAAAACATAGCAGTAACATTGAACAAAGTCACGCAGAAACAAGGCTATCAACGCAATCAACAATATAATTTCACCCAAGTTATCGTACACATGCTTTTATTTATCAACAAGACCCTAAGCTAAGGGTAAGATTCTCTTACCTTGGCCGAAATCCACTAACTTAACCTTAGAAAGCTCGAACAGCGAGTCTCGGAGGTTTTCCCAATTTTAACTGACCTAAATAGGGTTAACGAGTCAAAATTGGCACCTTAAACTATCTTAATTAGACTCAGGCATTGAAATTACCTAAAAAAATACCTTAACGAATATTTTCTAACGACCAGCGGCGGCGCATAGACGGAGACTCGCCGGCGCGAGCAACGGCGGCGCGTGAAGTAGGTGCGCAGAGGTTAATGACTGTAGGTGCAGAACGACGTGGCGCACGCTGAAAGGCAGAAATCAAGCTCGGGATGTGACATGACTAGGTTCGGGACACGCTGATGGTTCGGGCGACAACCCTGCAGGCTGGGATTGGCGCATTAGTTCTCAGCTACGGGGTCCAAACGAGCGATGACACGTGAGGCGAACGATTGGACAACACGGAAAAGAACAGGATCTATCAGCGACGCTGTCAGCACGGAACACGAGCACAATCAGTGATTGGCTCGGAGCTCAAGGGAATGGCGGGGTCTACGAAGGCGATACGCGGCGGCTCTTGGTTGGCTCTCGTTGGAGGCTACAGAGACATTAACCCGACCAACGCTGAAAACGAGACTGTCAATGTCAACTTTGGTCGGCCGCTGGCGGTGTCAAAATGAGAGAGAGAAAAGCAGTTGACGATGCTGAAAATAATGCAGGCAATGATATCCTAATTATTTTGTCTTTTGGCTTTATATATAAGAAAAAAAAAGCTGGTAAAATAAAAAAAATGCCTGTATGGCTAAAAATGACCATTTTACCTATAGTTTTCAAATTCCGACTTCACACCTCTCGAGATATGACTTAATTAAGTACATTTAACCCAAAATAACTTTCAAAACTACTCCCGAGAGTCCCGATAAGCCAAAAAATTATAAAACTAACCTTGAGTTCTAGGGATTAAAATTCCGGCCTGTTACAGATAGCACTTATATGTTTTAGTAACCTAGAGTTCAGAGACTCGAAGAGGGGTATTACGGTCTTTTGACCCAGCTTCTAGGATTCTTGTGAAGCTCTTAGGGTCTTACTTGATTTTCATATTGTCTCTTCTTATATGTGTCTCATGAAGTCATTACTAGGGCCTTTACTAAGTGTTAAAACTCACCATTTCTATTGTGGTATTCCACGAGTACTCGCTAGTAGAACTGAATGGCGGAGCTAGATCTGACGTGGCCATGAGACACTGTTTTAAATAAATTGCATTAGACTAGAGAGTTTTAATGCTATAATCGTTTAACTTACTAACTATTTGAATTTCGAGACATTTATGTTATGTAATCTTTTTTATTTTCATGTTTTAAAGGATACACTCTGAAATTGTTTTATCATTTTTTTTGTTTTATGATTTTCAATAAATGAAGTAATATTCAGGATGTCTCTTGTTGAATAGTACATGCATATAAAAGTAAAGTCCTACAATAGACCTTAGAATGGGTCGGATCCTTACAGGTTATACCCTAAACGATAAATGATTCATTTGTTATAACATCAATACTAGATAAACAATATAGTTTCTACTCATGTTATCTTCAAAGTGTCATCCTATTTTCTACTACTTTTGCTACCGAGACTAATCTGACTATGTTGAATAGCTTATTATCTAGGCCTTATCATTTTCACACACCCATTACCATACCAACACATGTCTCTCCCTATGACCAAGGCTTACTAGGTGCTATTAGGTTTAATTCAAATGACTTGTCTATCTCCATCGTTCGAGGTTTCTCATCAACTTCCCTTACACGTCATTTGACTACCTCATCAGACAATACTATCATTCCTTCTTCACTTGCACAATCCAACATCGCATTAAATATTTCATCCCTTGTCCAAGAAGCAGCTTCCTCTACTACTCAACCACCTGCAAATACTTATTGCAAGCAGACACGCTCGGAGTATGATATATTTAAACCTCCTGCCGTGCAAGCCACCACGATTCCTACCTAAATTGGTAAAAAAAGAGTTCTTTTTTTTTTTAAAATAAAATAAAAAGAAAATGCAAACGCAACATAGATTGAGGAAACAAGAATAAGAAATACATTTTCCATTAATATTACAGTTCCCGTTTAACTTGCGAAAAAATTTGTTTCCCGTTTACTCTCTCATTCTCCACTTAAATTAGGATAAGAAAATGAACATTTCTATTTTAATTATATATATCTTAATAAAGTGAGCTAGTCTTAAGTTGTAAAAATGGATGTATGCTAAGTAAAAATATTTTAATTGCAATTTCAAGTCTTTAGTTCAAAAATACATTGGTGAAAGAGTTGGAATCTATGACTACATATTCATATATCATAATTTTCTTATTTAGTTTTTGATTTAGTAAAAATTTGAGAGGAAATAATGTAAGTACATAATTTGGAGAGAAATTAGTTCACATTGCAACTTTTCATTCATTCTCCTATTTTAATTATAACGTTTTCTTAAAAATAATTTATACATAGCAAATTTTCAATATTCATTTTTCAAATATTTCAATTTTACTCTTCTTTTAAGGAAACTGATTGAAAACTGTTAGTGAGTTGATTGAATCTATCAGCGAACCAATTGGGTCTATCAAATGAACTATTGATTGAAGGCCTATTAGGTGAACTAGAAGGCTATCAAGTGAAGCTAAACAGTAAATTGAAGGCTATCAGTTGAATTGATTGAAGCTATCAGTTGAACTGATTGTGGCGAGAGTAGTTTGACCATTTTAAAAAGAAACGCTATATTTTTATGCTATATAGGAAATATTTTTAGAATTTGCTATAGTACGTGAAATTTTTTGTTTTTGTTTTTGCTAAACATGAAAAAATGCCCCTAATTTGAAATCACAAGTTGTTCATAACTAAGGTGTTGTTGATAATAATTTAGGCCCGTTTGGTAATCATTTTATTTTTCATTTTTAATTTTTAAAATTTAAGTTTATATTTATCTCAATTTTCATGTGTATTGTCTTTTTTTAAGTAAATATATGAACCTTAACTAAATTTCTAAATCAAAACAAGTATTTGGAAGCTATTTTTTTTTAGCTTTCAAATTTTGGTTTTGTTTTTAGAACACAGGTAAGATGTAGACATCAAAGTTATGAAAATTATGTGTTAAAGAAGTAGTTGTAGACTTAAATTTCAAAACAAAAAACAAAAAACGAAATGACTATCAATTTTTTCATTTCTGATTTTTAAAATTTAAATTGAAATTTACCCACAGCTTCTCTACACATACTTCATCTAAGAAAATATGTGAATTTTAATTAAAATTCATAAACCTTACTTCATATTAGAATAATAATGATAGCTTAAATTTCAAAAAGAAAAAATAAGTGGAAGACTTAACATGTCAATTTATATATATGTATTGTTAACTATATATCGATAAATATTGATTTGACAAAATAAAGGATCAAAATATTGAATATACAAAATAAAATTTTATTATATAAAATGAGAACATTGGATATTATTATCCAATTCGAGATAATCATTGAACCTTTTCAATGTCGGGGTATCCTTCAAGTAATAACGACGACAAAAGTTTTTTTTTTTTTTTTTTTTTTTTTTTGAGAAAAGCAAAACTATATTAATAACCAAAGAACTCTCGTCTACAATCCTCCTCCACACCGGAGGCCACCAAGAGGGGGACAGCCCCCCTCCAAAAAAAAGTTCTATCCTTAACCGAAGAAGGAAGAAAATCCAAAACAAAAGAAGAAATATGAGGGTTTTTGGCCAACAGATCAGCCACCCTATTACAATCTCTACTACAATGAGAAAAATACACATTCCCAATCCTAATAGCAATGTTTTTAATATCACAAGTGATATTGTTAAATTCTGAGAGATCCGAGTCTTCATCCTTCAACGTCCGGACCACACCCAGAGCATCAGATTCCACTAATAGAGGAGGAATCAACGAGCGAGCAGCCATTAAATTCTTCAGCCCCTCCTTGATCGCAACTCCCTCAAGAATCTTAACCACCCCGTTCCAGTATCCAGATTTAACTCCACCTAAGATCGGAGCTCCTTTGTAGTCACGCACAATCCAAGCAATCCTACCATCTCCCGATCTCGGACAAACAGAAGCATCTGCATTAAACTTCCAGCATCCTTGGGGAGGTGCCTCCTATGCCACCTTAGAAACCGCACCACGTTCCGAGGTTTGCGACAAACCTTAAAAGGAAACATTATGAAAATTAATCATTTTATCAACTCTAACTAGAAGTTTATGGAACTCCACCAACTCATTGCCATTAATAATATCATTTCTAAAGTTCCATAAATTCCAGATAATGATCAAAGCTTTGAATCTGTACATTTTACAAATTCCCAAACAAAGCTTATCCTAGAACTCTACCCCTCTCTCCACATTTTTAAAATAACATTTAAAATCCCCAAACCAAGGAAAAATTTCCTTCCAAAGCCTTTTAGAATACTTGCAGTCTTTAATAATATGAATATTAGACTCTCTCCTTTTGAAGCACAAAGGGCATCTAGTGTCCACATCCACCCCGCCCATAAATATTACAATTAGTAGGAATGGCATTGGCAATGACACTCCACGCCCCAATTTTGATTTTAGGGATACAACGAGTATTCCAAAAACTATCTCATGTAGAGGCCAAAGCCTCACCACCAGAAGGAGAAGCCTTGCCTCTATTCGCTAAATCAAGAGCCAACCGATAAGCATTTTTCACCGAAAACCTCCCTTTTTCACAAAGATTCCAAATGATTTCATCTTTACTCCCCATCTCACAAAGAGGCATACTCAGAATCACCTCCGAGTCTTCTAAAAAAAACTTCTCCCTAATCACCTCCTCCCTCCACCTGCCTCCCTCATCAATAAGCTCAGCGACTTTTCTATCCTTCCACTCACCATCGACGCAAACAACAAAAGGATTCCCCTTTCGAGCCATCCGGGGATCATGGCCAATCCTAATCAGATCCCCATCCCCCACTTTCCACTGATAACTCTGTTCAAATAGCTCTCTGCCCCACAAAATACTTTTCCGAAGCATAGGAAGGGTTACTACCCAACTCAGCTTTCAAAAGATTGCCATTTCTAAAATATTTTCCAGCCAACACTTTACTAATAAGGCTATCGGGATTTCTTAAAATTCTCCAACTGTGCTTTGCCATCATAGCTTGATTAAATAAATTTAGATTCCTAAACCCTTGACCTCCTGAGGTTTTCCCTTTACAAAGATTCTTCCAAGCCATTCAATGAGCTTTACCACGATTCCCCTCTTCTCCCCACCAGAACCTAGCACACAGCTTCTCCAAATTCTCATTAAAGGTTTTAGGGAGCTTAAAACAACTCATCGTATACGTAGGAATAGCTTGACCAACCGCTTTAATCATAACCACCTTACCACCTCTTGACAACATCTTCCCTTTCCACCCCTGAAGGCATTTCTCCAACCGCCCCCTAATGGAATTAAAAAGACTTTTCTTACTTCTCTGATTTTGGGACGGCATACCTAAGTGGACACCTAAGTTATCATTTACCCTTACACCCACCAGATTACTAAGAATAACCCTCATAGCCACCCCGACACAACCACTAAAAAGCACCCCATATTTGTCAAAGTTAATTTCTTGACCAGAGACCAGTTCATAGCACTTCAGAATATCTTTGATTTTAGAACACCCCTCTTCATCAGTCCTGAAAAGATCAAACTATCATCAGTGAAGAATAAATGAGAAATTGAAGGACAAAAATGATTCATTTTAATAATTTTAAATGAATTTAAAGATTCTTCCCTGTTAAGCAATGCAGATAAGCCTTCAGCACATATTAGGAACAAATAAGGGGAAAGCGGATCCCTTTACCTAAGACCTCTTTGCAGAATGATCTCCACAAATGGATTGCCATTGATCTTGTTTACATACCTGACAGAAGAAACACATATTTCTATTCTATTGATCCAACCCTCGCTAAACCCAAGCTTCCTCATCATGCCAAGCAGAAAACTCCACTCCACCCTATCGTAGGCCTTACTCATATCTAGTTTCAGTGCCGCCCACCCATTTTTTTTTACCCTATCATAGGCCTTACTCATATCTTTTTTACGCTTAATAATGGAGTGAATACATTCAAAGCCAATAATCACATTATCAGTAATAAGTCTGTCTGGCACGAAGGCAGCTTGGTTAGGAGAGATCACTTTATGCATAATACCTTTAAGCCTATTAGCCATTGTTTTGACAATTATTTTATAAATAGTATTACATAAACTAATAGGCCTAAACTCCTGAATCTCACTAGGTTGTAAATTTTTAGGAATCAAAGCAATTATCGTTTTATTCATATTCCCTAACTCTTCTCCATCATTAAGAATTCTCAGACACAGTTCTGTAACCTCATTGCCAACAATATCCCAATACGTTTGGAAGAACCGAGTAGTAGTACCATCAATGCTGGGGGCTTTTGAAGGAGTCATCTCACGTAAAGCTCATTCCACCTCCGACCTCGAAAACGGCTTATCCATCCAAATCGCATCTCTGTCAGAAATCCTCGTTTCCACCCCCTTAAAGATTCGCTCTCTAGCCATTTCATTCCACTCATTTGCTTGGTAAATGTATCTAAAATAATTAATAGCCATCGAAGCAATTTCCTCATTATTAACTACCCAAGCCCCTCTCATTTCTAATTTTTTTCAATACCATTTCTTTTTCTCCTATGCGTAGCCCTCATGTGAAACCACTTTGTATTCCTATCCCCCCATTTAAGCCACTTTTCTCCGATCTTTGTTTTCAATAGATTTCTTCCTCCTCGAGAAGTTTTTCTAGGCTACTCTCTGTTTTAATAATCAGGTAAGATCTAGCGTTGTCGTTTTTATTAATCAAATTATCTAGCTCTTTTTCTTTTACCCTAATTGCCTCTTTAATCGAACCCCTAAGCCTTTTTTTGTTCTAACTAAACAAGTTAATTAGACAGGTTTTAATACCAGAAAGAAGGATGTCCCCATTGATCTTCCTCTTCCTACACCCTCCCTAACTATCGCTAATGATTTCCCTACACTCATTAAACTTCACCCAGCTATCTTCAAACCTTAAGAGCTTGTCCCTAATCTTAGTCTCCCTAGTCTTATTATCAAACCAACTAAATTCAGCTATAATCAGTCTATGATCCGAAGTATGGAAATTATTATGAATAACAAAGATTTTACCTGTTAAAGAAATAAAAGGAGGGTTCGCGAAATACCTGTCCAGACGACATCTAGTTGCATTACTATCCTTCTTGTTCTTAACCCACGTGAATTCCTCACCAGCAAACCCCAGATCAATGAGTGAGTACTCATTAATCAATTCTCTGAAATCCTTCATTCCTCACTCGCACCTCCTGCCTCCATAACGTTGCTCCCTAGAATCAATAATCTCGTTGAAATCACCTCCAATAATCCAAGGCATATGATGAGTTTCATAGAGTGTTATAAGCAGCTTCCAGGAATCTTTCCTTTTAGACAACACCGGGCTCCTATAAAAACCCGAAAATCTCCACCACACCCCATCCTCACGAATCATAGCATCAATGTGCCCCTAAGAAGAGGAACTAATCCTTACATTCAAAGATGAGTTTCAAAGGAGTATCAGACCTCCACTAGCCCCAATACTCGACACACTCCTACATCTATCACAACCAACCAAAAGCTTCATCCAGTCCATCACCAGTCCATCGCACTTAGATTGACTTAAAAAAATTAACTCAAGTCTCACTTTCAGCACTTCAAACCGAAGCACCCGCCTGGCCCTGGGGTTTCCCAACCCCCGAGCATTCCAACATAAGATTTTCATTGCATCCGGCGAGACTGCTCAGCAGTCTCCGTCGATATCTCGCTGATCATCTCAACGCATTCAAGTCTTCCTTTTTTACCATTTTTCAACCCCTCCAATCCATCCGAATCATGTTTTATCCCACAGTAATTTTCTCCTGCAGTATCAACCTCCATATCGTTCCCCTGGTTTTCTCTGAGCCTAGCTCTTCTTTTCCAACTCATTGCAGTCTTTTTGGAAAAAAGCCCGTTATCTTTCTTCATGGACTCCTTTCCTTTCTCCATCCCAACTTCCTTCCCAATTTCCTCTTTACAACTGACCCTCATATTTTCCCCCATCTTTACTCCATTCTTCAATTCTATCATAGAATTAAGCAAGCGTTCTTATAATCGATCCCGACATATTTACCACTTTTCATTGCATCTCCAAGTAATTTCTCCTTTTTTTCTATAGGACGCCTCCTAACCAGCAGCTCATTCACACACTGGGCCTTTTAATTTCTGATGCATTATTTTAGCCTTTTGCCCTCCAGTCACCTCTTTCTGTTCAAGCCCAAGTGCTTCCAAATATGGCCCAAAACTCCCCCCCCCCTCGTCATTCCTATCAATTTGAACATCCACCTGCTCCATTCTGCCCAGCCCGTTGTTTACCCCTAGTGGCACTAAATGTGCCTCCCTGATTAAGCCGATTTCCACCTCTTTGCTCCTCTGTTCAGAATTAATATCTTCACAGCCCACTTTTTTATTTAATTCCCAGGCCCAAGCCCAATTATTGCTAGCCTCACCCAAACCATATGGCCCCCAAGCTCCTTATCTCTCCTAGAAACCGACAGCTTGTTTATCCTTTTCCCATTCTCCTCTGAAGCACGCAAACCAGTCTGAAGTCCTCACCTTCCTTCATATTCCAACACCGTACCCTTCTAATTAACAAAATCCCCTTCTTCTGCAAAAAAACGTCCATCACGCCAACCCTAATAGCTTCACTTTCCCCAAGCCTACTGCTTTCGTCTATAGCCGTTACTTTACACAGATCTCCCAAGGTTCGTCGACACGATTTCTGTTGACTCAGATCCGTACTCCTCAACTTGTTCGCCTTACTCACCGACTCTCTTTCATCCATCCCTTGCCGGCTTCCTTTCCGATCACTGACCACACTATCTCCGATTACATCTTTGAAAACCTCTTCCTTATCACTGTTTCTTCCCTGAACCATTCCAATTTCATTCCCGATTCCACTTTTCATCGAAAGAACCCATCTGCCTCCTCCTCTGTCTCTTCCTCCCCCTTGGTTGTCATTCGTCACTCCTTGCCTTCTAAACGGACTGGTTTCCCTCAAGTTATCACCAAATGGCCATGGCTTTCCTTCTTCGACTATGACAGAGGAGCAACACTCAGCCTTATGTCCCATTCTACCACAACCCCTGCAAAACTCAGGCAACTTCTCATATGAAATACGAGCCCACTTTTCCTCCACCAAAGCACCACTCTTCACCTTTAATCCTCTCCTTAAAGGTTTTAAAACGTTGATTATCACCTTTAAGCGAATAAACTTACCTCTGTTTCTTCCTTCTCCTTCATTGTCCCATTTTATAAATTCACCCACCAAATTCCCCATCTTGAGAGCACCTCCTTCTGAATGGCAAGCCGGTGGAGCGTCATAAATACGGATCCAGAACGGGACTTTGTTAAATTCCATCTCAAAGATTCTCTTACCTCCCGACAATTGCTCAAGAACGAGCAATGAGCTATCGAAAATCCACCGACCTCTTTCCACCACCCTTTCCTTTGTGATTTTACAAGAAAACAAACAGAGAAACGTGTTCTTCCCCAACACCTAAATTTGAACCTTATTTTCTGCATTCCAGATTTTAGGAATTACCTTTTTGAATGCATCGAAACTGATTAATTTGGCTGAGAGGACTTTGCTAGCAAGTTCGGATTCCAGCCTTCCTCCAAAGTCACGGATTTCCTCATCCTTCAGAACAAAGACGTCTCTTTCTTCCTCATCAGCTAGTGCTAAACCATTCATGAGATCTGCAAAAGCATTGGCATCCATTGACCCCCACCCCAAACCTCTTCCAGCCACACTTCCAGACCCACTACTCACCCTCCACGACCCTCACACTCCTCACCTAGAGGACCACACACTCTTGTGTTCTAGAGAGACCATAAGACCGCAGTCCATAATGACGACAAAAGTTTAATTGCCATCTTAAGCATCCATTATGATGATACGAACTTTAACAATTCCATCATTTAACTTAATAAATCATATTACTTATTATAGACTACAAAAGTCCAAAATGATTTTCGAAAAGAAAAAGTTACGAAAGTAGAGAAGCCAGATATGTATTATAAAAGTCAAGAAGCCAATAATAAATGACAAGATTTTATAGCACTAATGCCATCTATATTAGGTTTGTGTGTTCCCCTCTTCTAATTTGTACTTAAAAGAAAAAGGTGAGATGACTGGTTATGGATTTTCTTAAAGTTGATTAGGGTTAATTAGATTTAGTTAAGAGTAGAGATGTCAAGCACAAAGTGCATCCACATACTCATCACCCCTCATATCAATGAAAATATTGTCTTCTCTTCATATATTCAAAAAATTCTCCAAACTTATCACGTGAGACAACTTTATTTGTCCCAACAATTGTCATTCAAAGTAAAATAGACCAAGCCATATGAGCGTCGCTACTTTTTGGTTCTACATCATGATGCCTTCCTTTGGACAAAGTACAAGGAGGCAAACAAGGTTTACTACTTGTTTAGGGACAACAAACATTTACTTGACTTTGTTTTTTTTGTAATCATTCAAAATGCCTGGTATCAATGGAAATATTGTCTCCCCATTATTTTTTTTTCTCCAAACTTAACAATATGTTTAGCACATTTATAATACAATGCCAAGGAGAATGAAATATTTACTATTTATCACACATTAAGACATATAGAAGAAAAAAAAAACAACAAAACAATAAAAAATTACTCTAACTAACCAAACGACACTGTTTAGATATTTTATATAAAAAATGGTAATACATCATTTCATATTCTTCTATAATTATCGAGTTTCAATTTAAACCTTTGGTTAATCCAATAACATGCTGCTCTTCATTTGGATCATAACTGAAAATTATGATCAGTTGTAATAAGATGCTTTATATATACGGTTTTCATTTAGCTGGAGTTGAATTAATCAAAACAGTCTTAATAATATCGTAGCCATAACAATGTATTGTAATCCGTAATACAAAGTTAGTTATAAGTTTGTTGTAATAACTTTAATATAAAGGATTAGATAGCAGCATTAGAATACACTAAACTCAAAGAGTTAGAGCTATAATTATTAGCAATTTCCAAAAATTAGATTGTACTATAAAAAACTCTCATGTAATGCTATATGAATCTTGTTCTTCAAAGTGGATGTAAGTCGACTTTGGTTGAACCACTCTATACCTTGTGTCAAGTCTCTATCTCTTCTCTATCTCTTTACTGCATGTGTTCAGCAAGTTACTTTGTGTATTTTCACTTTGTTTTGCATTGGTGTGAGAGAAAGAGTCTAAAAAAGAAGAAGAAAGAGAGGTTTTGATCTGTACTGCTGTTCCGCTCCATCTGCTCATTGTTGGTTCATACGATCACATTCTTCCGAAAGAGAGAAGCCAAAAAGAAAGCTTCATCATTTGAGTATTCTTTGGACTTCCTCATATTTTGCAAATCTCTTCAATTGGTGTTAGAGCTCAAAGAACCAAAGCAAGAAAGCTGTTCAAGCCATCCAAGAAAGTCAAAGTATGTGTTTCTTGAACGTTTCTTGATTTCCATAAATTATTATTTTTCCTTCTAGACGGTATTAATGGTGACAACACAGTATCAAAAATTCTGATGGAGGTGGAGACATTTTTTTTATGGAAAGCAAAAATAAAAGCTTTCTTTGGGCAACTGAAGGCTTTGAAAGCCATTTAAGATATATCAAAATTTCTAATCTCAATGTCGGAAGATGACAAAGAGACTATGGAATTAGCAGCATATGGAACTTTTGTTTTAAACCTTAGTGACAACGTATTAAGAGAAAATATTGATCAAGATACTGGAGGTATTCTAAAAGTTATCAAGGATAATAATAGGGTATCAACATGTATTAAAGAAAATTAGGTATATGTTTTAGAGAATGTGGAAGTTGTGCAATCTGCCATAATTATTACTCGTAATGAGCTTAATGAAAGGTGAATTATGGCATAAGAGGTTATCCCACATGAGTGTTGTTAGAATAAATTATAGGATTATATTTAGGTTGTTAGGTTGGTTAAGATTGTATCTAGATATTATATGATTATAT
>JBBMEG010080334.1:0-11753 GCA_037832605.1 Cyclanthera cordifolia | reverse complement strand
TACGTCTGACAAAGATTGTTGTTGCAAATAATTGAGGATACGAAAAACATAAACTCGAGTTTTTATTAACTCTCTGGTGGAATTGAACAAAGTTCAATCAACTTTGTAATTTATTAGCAATATTAATGACATACCTTTCGAAATATTTTGTTTCTCTTATTTCATACAAAATGTCATTTCATGATTACCAAAGTGAGTATAACATTGTTAATTTTTAAATGTTTCAACTCATGACATTGTTAATGTTCTTTTTAATTGATAACATTGTTAGCATTACCATGTATCAATAATTTGGAGGTATCAATAAATATGGAACATGCATCTTTTTAAACAACAAAATCAACCGATGTCAAAAATTCTTAACAATTTAAAAAGATGTTTGAATGTACATTTTAAGAGTATTTAGAATGATAATTTATTTTATATATTTAGAATTAATGATTGTAGTCAAAAACTTGTTTGATTGTAGTTCTTAAAAGTATTTGAAATTAGTATTTAGAATGATAATTTATTTTGAATATTTAGAAGTGTAGAATTATTTTATTCAAATTTTATTTTATTGTTTTCTTTACCATATTTAGGATAAATCTTCTCTAGGCAATATTTTTTCCTTTTCTATTTATTTCTTGAGTCTATTTATTACTTTGTATTATTAAGTTTGAATAATAAGAAAATAGGTGTTTTTTCCTCAAAATCTACATGGTATCAGAGCCCATTAAGCCTTAACGGGTATTCGGTCCAATAAAATGAAATTGAGATCTGATTCAAGATTGGTGAGCCCCGAAGAGGCCCCATCTTAAGCGGGCGTGTTGAGGATCTCAAATATCCCACATCGGTAAGGTGGGGAGTCCTCTAGCCACAAATAACACAAGGTAGGCTACTCCTCTCATAGTCAATTTGTTTTTGAGATGGATGTCCATACTTTCTAACAATGTTGGAGATTGTTGAAGATACTCACCTTGTGCAAATGTCTCACATTGGAAAGGCGGGGATTCTTCAACATCTTTAAAAGATAGGATGGGCTACTCCTCGCATAGCTAATTGGTTCCGTTGAACGAATCGTCTGTCGGCCTTCTCCGTCGAATGTTCTGCTACTCCGTCTCTTCTGTTCGCGTCGGTTCTCGAGAAATCTGTATCAGTTGTGTTCGTCTGCTTGGATTTTTTCGAGCCTCTACTTCAATCTCGTCTATCCGTCAATCTCCGATAGATACTATTCAACGACAAAATTAGATAAGTTTATTATTGTTTAATTTCCTCAGCCTAGAGCTATTTGTTTTATTGAATTTACTTACGTTTTTTTTGGCAAGTATAGATGACTAAACATGAGCTAGGAGGTGTTGAAAACTCCTCTCAATATCTAACCCAACCACAAATCCAGGATTCTACCTCTCAAATTGTGACCAATCACAAACTCCAAGGTCATAATCTCCTTCAATGGAATCAATCCGTATTCATATATATTTGCAGCACAGGTAAAGATGGTCACTTAACTGGAGATGTTTTTGTCCCTAAAGTGGACGATTCGAAATACCGATTGTCGAAAATTGATGACCACCTTGTCATGTCTTGGCTTCTCAACTCCATGGCTCCTGGAATTGGAGAGAACTTTTTATTTTGTAAAACTGCAAAAGAAATATGGGATGCTGCTCGAGAAATGTACTCATGTTCAAAAAACTAATCTGCTCTCTTGGTCATAAAAACTCGAATATATAATTTACGACAAAGAGAACTCAATGTCACACAATATTACAATCTTCTTGTTCTAAACTGGCGACAGTTGGATATGTACGAGGTTTATGACTTGAAGTGTGTAGAAGACATAAAAACGTAT
The DNA here is from genome assembly GCA_037832605.1 of Cyclanthera cordifolia. Classification (NCBI taxonomy): domain Eukaryota; kingdom Viridiplantae; phylum Streptophyta; class Magnoliopsida; order Cucurbitales; family Cucurbitaceae; genus Cyclanthera; species Cyclanthera cordifolia. The sequence goes on along the minus strand of JBBMEG010080334.1, from coordinate 9,922 downwards.
AAAGAAATAGTTGAGAAAAAGAGAATCTTGAGATTTCTACTGGGTCTTAACAAAGAGTTAGGCGATGTAAGAGGAAGAGTTATGAGTGAAAAAATGTTACCATCTCTCAGAGAAGCCTTCTCTAAAGTTCGAAGAGAAGAAAGCAGAAAAGAGTTAATGATGCCTGAAACAGAAAAATTTGTTGGAGCAGAAACTTCAGCCATGGTAACTCACAATTCATCCCATGATAGTAGAAACAAGAAAGGGAATGTCGTTGGTGTGATCACTGCAAAAAGGTGGGACATGTACGAGAAACCTGTTGGAAAATTCATGGAAACCAGCAAACTGGAAACCAACTAAGAAAGTGAATGATGTCCATGCTCATGTTATTACCGCTCCCTCACAAATTCTCCAACTCCAACTATTTTTTCAAAAGAGAAATTGGAAGCACTACAAAATATGATTGGTCATCTTTCATTCCCAACTTCTACATCATCTTCTTCCGGCGAAAAACCTTTCAGCAATCTTGCTTACCAAGGTACAAGTCTTTCTTGTCTCTCTCTAAAACATGACAACTATAAACCATGGGTTGTGGACTTAGGAGCATCTGATCACATGACTGGAGACATCACCTAATTCTAACAGTACAAGTCCATACCTGGGTATTCATCAGTCTGCATTTCAGACGGTTCTCTCTTCGAAGTAACAGGAAAAGGGTCTAAAAATTGACAGATGGCCTCACTCTTTAAGATGTTCTTTATGTTTCTAAATTGGACATTAACTTGATTTATGTTAGTAAACTCACCCGTGATTCCAAGTGCACCACTAACTTTTATCAATTTTTTGTGAATTTCAGAAGCTGGGTTCGGGGAAGGTGATTGGCAGTGCTAGGCAATATGGTGGTCTCTATCTTCTGTTGGACAATTGGCATTCAAGTTTGCTCGTCAGCCATAGTCTTAACTTTTGTGTTGAGTCTTTTAATCGTACTTCCAAGTCAGAGTCTTTATCATGTGAAAGTCAAATTATGTTATGGCATTTTCGTCTTGGTCATCCAAATTTTATGTATCTTGAAAAATTATTTTCTAATCTATTTGTCAATAAAAGATCGAATCTCTTTCAATGTGAAACTAGTCAACTCGGAAAACACACTAGAAAATGTTTATCCAAGTGTACCTTATAAATCCTCCATACCATTCTCTCTTATCCATAGTGATATATGGGGACCTTCTCGAACGAAAAATGTTTCAGGAGCACGATGGTTTCTCACTTTTATTGACGACCATACCAGAATGACTTGGACCTTTCTAATGAAGGATAAATCTGAAACTTCAAATCTCTTTCGTTCTTTTCATGCCATGATCTTGAACCAATTTGGAAATAAAATTCAAATACTTAGAACAGACAATGCTCGAGACTATTTTATTCCAATCTTGGCCCATACCTACTATCTCATGGCATTGTTCACACTAGTTCATGCGTGGATACTCTTCAACAAAATGCCATTGCTGAGCGAAAAAATAGACATCTTCCGGAGGTGGCTCGTTCCCTCATGATTGCGACAAATGTTCCTAATGAATTTTGGGGGGAAGAAATTCTTACTGCAACCTTTCTCATCAATCGCTTACCCAGTCGTGTCCTTCATTTTAAATCTCCTCGAGATGTACTTCATCAAAATAACCCTCAAACGCAAAACCACTCTTCAAACTTACCCTTTCGAGTGTTTGGTTGCTCGTCTTTTGTTCACAACCATTCTCCTCACAAGTCTAAACTTGATCCTAAATCCATTAAGTGCATTTTCCTCGGGTATGCTTCACACAACAAAGGTTACAGATGTTATTCACCAACCACTAGAAAAATGTACACATCCATGGGTGTCACCTTCTTTGAAAACCTACATTTCTAACCAAGTCTCAAATTCAGGAAGAGAGTATGAGGGAATTTGAAATTGAATCATTGCTTCCTCAACCTAGTATCCTAACTATTCTTGAAAATGAGTTATTTATTCCTATGTCTAGTATCTCAAATGTTCCTGAAAATGAGTCATATGTTCCTAAGCCTAGTATCCCAACTATTCCTGAAGCTTCCCAAACTCGTATGCCTATTGTTTACACAAGGAGAAAAGAGGTTGGTGTGCAAAACCCAGAATGCCAATCATCTGAACCAGATTCATCATCGTTGAATTTCACAAGTGAAAGTACCACTTTTATGGAACCTATGATTGATGTTCTGACCTTGCCAATTGCTCAAAGAAAAGGTGTCAGAAGTTGCACCAACCATCCCATTGAAAAATATGTTGCATATGGGAAATTGCTTCCATCTTACAAAACCTTTGTGACTCAATTGGACAATACTTACATTCCCCTTAACATTAATGACACTTTAGAATGTCCAAAATGGAAAGAAGTTGTTTATGAAGAAATCAAAGCCGTTGAAAATAATAAGACCGGACTCTCACAAAGCTTCGACAAGGAAAGCGTCTAGTTGGTTGGAAATGGATTTTCACTGTCAAATACAAATCTGATAGAAGTGTAGAACGATTTAAAGCTAGGAAAAATGATTCACACAATCTTACATAATACATTATGAAGAAACATTTTCCCCAGTTGCAAAATTGAATACTGTGCGAGTATTGTTATCCCTAGCTGTAAATCTAGACTGGCCACTACACCAACTTGATGTCAAGAATGCATTCCTTAATAATGATCTCGAAGAAGAAGTTTACATGTAAATTCCTCCTGGACTAGAAAACAATTCTAATAGAAATATGGTGTGCAAGCTTAATAAGGCGTTATATGGTTTGAAACAATCTCCGCGTGCTTGGTTTGACTGATTTTCTAAAACACTTATCTCTAGTGGCTATTACCAATGTTAAGCTGACCATACTTTGTTTCTGATATCTTTAAATTACAAATCTGCAAGTTTAATTGTTTATGTGGATGATATCATCATTACAGGAAATGACAGTGAAGAAATCAACAAAGTTAAAAGAATGCTTTCGATTGAGTCTGAAATCAAAGACATAGGAAACTTAAAGTATTTCCTAGGTATGGAAGTGGCACGGTCTGATCAAAGGATTGTAATTTCATAGAGAAAATATATCATAGATCTTTTAAAGGAGACGGGAAATCTTGGTTGCAAACCTGCTGAAACTCCCATGAATCCTAATCTAGATTTTCGGAAAAATGAAGATAACAGTCCTATTGAAAAATGCATGTATCAAAGACTTGTAGGAAAATTAATCTACTTGTGTCATACCAGACCTTATATAGCTTACTTTGTGAGCATCGTCAGTCAGTACATGAACAACCCCAGTAAACAACATCTGTGTGCAGTGGACAGAATATTAAGATATATGAAATTTACTCCTGGTCATGGTTTGTTATTTAAAAAGACCTCAAACAGGTCAGTGGATCTATATACTGATGCAAGTTGGGCAGGGGAATTAACTAACCAGAAATCTACCAATTGGTTATTGTTTCTTATGTTTGGGGCAATTTAGTTACGTGGAGAAGTAAGAAACAAACTGTTGTATCAAAAACTAGTGCTGAAGCTGAATATAGAACTATTGCCTTGGGAATTTGTGAAGGTATATGGATTCATAAACTATAAACAGAACTGAAAGTTGAGACTCAAAAATAAATGATAATGTTTTATGATAGTCAATCCGCCATAAGCATTGCTAAGAAACTTGTTCAACATGACAGAACAAAACACATTGAAATATATAGACAGTTCAAATTTGAGAAAGTCAACAACACCGTGGAGTTAAACAATGTTTCATCTCGTTGTCAAATTGCTAATATTCTTACCAAGGCTCTACCAAGAAATAGCTTGGCTTGTACAACATTTATAATCAAGCTGGAGGGAAAGTGTAGAATTATTTTATTCAAATTTTATTTTATTGTTATCTTTACCATATTTAGGATAAATCTTCTCTAGGTAATATTTTTTCCTTTTGTATTTCTTTCTTGAGTCTATTTATTCCTTTGTATTATTAAGTTTGAATAATAAGAAAATAGGGGTTTTTTCCACAAAATCTACAAGAAGTAATGATTGGTAATGATTGTAGTAAAAAGTTTGTTTGAATGTACTTTTTAAAAGTATTTAGAATTAATATTTAGAATGAGGATTTATTTTGAGTATTCAGAAGTGATGATTAGTAATGATTATAGTCAAAAGCTTGTTTATATATAGTTTTTAAAAATATTTATATTAAGTATTTAGAATGAAAAATTGTTTGGAGTATTTAGTAGTAATGATCGAAGTTAAAAGCTTATTTGCTTGTAGTTTTTCAAATCAATATTTACCAAATATTGATTTGAAAATCTACATCCAAACATCCCATGTATGTTCCACGCTGGGAAGGAAAGGACAACAAAAAATAATAGTAACAATAATAATAATATTAAAATACACAACATAAGTCAATTGTGTCCTCGAATAACATGGATATTTACATCCTTACATCTTTCAACCCCAATGTAGATTATAAAAATATTATTCGGGATAAAGTAACCAATTTACCCAAAAAAACTAAATGAAAAAAATTACTTTAGTATATTTCGTCTCCAAAATAACGGGGAAATGTATTTTATGAATAAATGTCTTATATTTTATTTTTTGCTTGTACATAGAGTCTAAAATACAAATCATAATTATCTATGTTCTACTTTTTTTTGTTTTCTATCAATGATGTGGTTTTTTTCGACAAAAAAAGAAGAATTATATCGTTATAGTTTTAGTATGTTAATAAGAAAACAATGCAAGTCATTTTATAAAATATGGTTTTTCTAAAGAACAAGTAGAAGAAAATGAATTTAGAATCAACAAACTTCCATTCATATGAAATAATCAAGTTTATATGTTGCCTAGTAGGCTCAAACTTTATAAATGTACTGCAATATTGTTTAAACATTATTAATAAGATGTAGTCGGATAACTTCATATTATTTAGTAATTGAAGTACATATAATATTATATGAACCTAATAATATGCCCAATATTTCTATCACATATGCCTGGACCTCACAGCTCAGGGCGACCATGGTTACACTTGAAGCTGATACTGGTCTCCATGAAGCGAGGACATTCGGGACAATTAATTATCATTGGAATCCACCCACATAATCCAGGAAGTATCATCCTTTCACAAGTATGAAATTTGAGATTCAAGTCATTGAAGTAATCTTTAAATGCATCAGGGAAGGCTTTTATGTTCAAGCTTCTTTTCCATTTGTTGAAATCTTCAAGAACTCCAAAAATTAAATTTCCAGGCCCTATGAGTAACGGAGTGGATCCAACAGCTAAACCTGCCTAACCATTGTCATTTTCATATGATATCTGTCGTAAAATATCTTCGGTTGTTTCAGCTGCACTGGACCATTTCAATTAACTTTTGATTACAAAGTAACCCTATTGTGTCTTCAAAAAACGATGTGTAAGTGTAAAATCATTCTCTATTTTCATGTTTGATCCCACTCGTACAATTTCAAATGAATTTCCCTTATCTTGGATGTATAGGTCGTTCTTAGTTTCCACTACCTTCTATTCAAAATGCTGGATACAATTAGTATCTTTCCCTCCATAAAATAGGATGGTTTTGTCTTGGTTAACCTAGCAAAAAAAATATAGTATTTGATATGTTAAAGGGTCGATCAACTGAAGAAACATTAATTGCAGAACAAGATAAATTAAAGCGTGTACCCAACTATGCAATCTTGGTTGATCAATAAATTTCAAGAGAGTGGACTCAGGCCAATTCTTTTCTAATAAAGCATTCGTTCTTCCATTTGTGAATGGAATGGCCTTAGTTCCCCGAACTCGGATTAAATTGATTGCATTTTCAAATTCAACCCTCGATTTTAAGCTCATAACAACAACGAATTAGTCTCGTCTAAGTTGCCAATTCTCCTCTAGATATCTCCAACCTGCAATCTTTGTAGTGTACGGCACAATGTACCACTTCATTAAAAAGCTTAAGTAGTCATATCTCTTTCGTATTGCTTCTTCTTCTTTCATAATTTGAACATGTTCTCAGATCAACAACGATCTTCTTCTAATTTTCGACGCTCTTCTTCAACTATTTTATCTCGGTGTACATTTTCCTCTCGACGTCGTTCATCTTCTTCCTAACATCCGTTATTTTCTTCTATCATTGTGTTAGTAGTTCATGCTCACTTAGGTTTAGTCCATTATTAGATGAGGAAGAACATCGATTCTTTCTTCTTATTAATGATGGCTGCCAACCATCTCATCGAGTTCCTAAAACAATTGCCTGTATCTTATCTTATGCCATAGGTTGTAAGCTTTTTTGTGATTCTGCATGCATTTCACGCATTTTTTGCTATTACAATAAGTAAAGTTAGTAAAGACTATAAACAATAGAGAAAACAAATAATTATAGTTAAAATTTATATAAGCTTGTTCTGTTTGTTATGAGGGCCAACCTTTTCCTTCTTTAAAGTGAGTTTCACGTAACATTTCAATTTATCACAATATTTGACTCCCTCTTTTTTTAAAAAGAGAATGTAAAATTGAAACAATTCTGATAAACGTTTATCAATAAAAAAAACAAAATATATAATTTAATTACCTTGTATCGTATATGCATGAAACTCTTTGAACCAACTCTGTGGTTGTGTTGCACTTTACTACGAGATTCACTAGTTTTTTTAAACATTTCCTCGAAAAGAACATATTAGTCTCAAAGTTAATATTTTCAAAAAAAATACATTAATTAAATACTATAAATTAACATCCCATCTACCTTAAACTAAGGAGATTCAAACTTGTCACACATAAATGTTAATCTTCTATGTTATTAAAACGTTCATGTGGTTTATTTCTGGCCTTTTCATGATCAAAATTTTTATAGTGTTGGTTTAAGTCATATCTAAATTCTTTAAAAGCTTTTCTCATGGTTTATACGATAAATTCATTTAGGAAGTTATCTTTTAATTCGATATCAAAATGGTTCGGTAATGAAATATACAAATATTAGTCATTTTAAACATTAAAATTATCATTAAATGGTTAAGCATAATTTCTTACCATTAATTGATGTCAAAGTTGGTTCTTATGCTCTTCTGGCACTGCGTATGTTCGGATTCGAATTAGAAACAACCCTCTGACAAGTGTTCCAATTCAATTACTAAATTTTCCAACATTGTCATTTATTGGTTTCTTAAATTTTGGATCTAGTGCGATAGGTATTCGATCATGAATTCGTAATAATTATCTAAAGCAAGGCTCTTTGACATGAGTGGGAGCTGGAGTGACAACATTTGCATGAGGCTCCTCTATGAAAAAACAGATGACGTCATTACCTTGTCGGCCAGCCATAATGTACCTATGCATCGAAAAAATATTATTAAACAAGCCTGGTACAATATTAAAAAATATAAAGTATGGAAGTAGATTTACCAAGAAACGTAATCTTCTTCATTATTTATGAAATTAATTTTATCTTCTTCTTCGTCTCCCTTTTCAAATTCTTCTTCGTTATTTATGAAGCCATTTTCATTATCAAAACGTTGTATTATGATTGATGCCACATCAACAAAAGTACTTTCTTTAATAGTGAGACTATAAACAACTTGTTTATTAAAGAAATCAGTAGCACTTAAGAAGAAAGATGTAATCATGGGGGTAGAATGGACATTTTGACCAAGTTGTGAATTAAGAACAAGCTCGTGAAGGATCATAGAACTGATGACCGATTATATCCATGGACTAACTCGTCATATAGTGCCTTTAGTGAAATAAGCCTGATGTTAACAAGGAGGGGTCAGATCTCAGGTCATTGTTGCTTTCAAATTATAGGTTCACCAATCCCCGGGCTAGCTCATATCAGGTACACTATTTAATTAGAGAATAAATTTGAAGAGTTTTAATTCATGGAAGTTTTAATTCATGGAGTAATATGTAAGACATAATTAATGGAAGTGTTAATTTTAATACTTAAACTTTATTAATTAAGGAGGAACAATTAATTTATTGGACAAATTAAGTATAATTAATTATTGGATAGTTATTTATTGAGAGTTCTCATTCGGACACATTGAGATAGTAATTATTATTAAATTGAGAATATCAATTAATTAATACGTTGGACATATTAATTAATTTAATAATTATTGGATAATTATTAAATAGAGAATGTTAATTGATATGTTAGACATATTAATTGATTTAATAATTATTATATATTATATAATACCGAATGGGTCAATGGCGTAATGGTTTCATTGTTTGGTGTTATTTTAGTTCTTATTTGAGCGTAGTAGACGACCTGTATGTAGGTCGTTAAATGTAAAAATGCGCTTCAGCAGCTGTAAGTGTAGCCGTTTTTCTCTTTGGCATTTATTGTCTTCAATGTTCTACACTAAAATTGTATCCTCGTTATTTCGTAAGACAAATCTTTGTTAGGGGTTGTATTTTCCCTCTAGGCTACCCATAATCTTTGGGAGAGTCTCACATCTTTGGCGGCGGATTATACTTTCCCTCTCACCCCTATCTGATGGATTTTAAGTTCTTTGGTTTTCAAGGTTTCTAAAAGCTCATTTCATCTATCACATTATCTCATAGTATAGCTATAGAATTATGAAGTTTTTTTTTTTTGAAATAAATTAAAAACATTTTAAGTAACATTTTATATTGACCACTCTTCGTTAGAAGTCGATCATGGTGTCAAAAGAGTAGTAGCTCAACGACATTAGTGAACGTTGAAAGATCATGAAATCACTGATTTAAATCTTCCACCCCAATTGTTAAAATCTCAAAAAAAAAAAAAAATCGATCATAGTTACCAAATGTTTATTTTTCATGCTTGAAATTTACAAAAGTGCTTCAATTTCATATGATCTTTGTTTGTCATTGTTATGGACTTTTGTATAAGGTGTTATAGTTGGAGGTGTGGTCAGCCTCGTTATAGAAGCTGCAATTGATTCAATCAAAACTCATTTAATGGTAGCCTTATATGTGTAGGTTAGTACCAATTGAATATCTTATAGGCTTCTAAAACTTTCGAGCTTCAAATGTATGAATAAATACTGTTGCTTTAATTATTTAATTCATTTTATGTTTTTAAGTGCTACATTATCTTTTTTTTTTTTGAACGAATCATTATACAATCTATATGATGATCATTTCTTGTGCTCAAAGCCATCATCCATACTTGTCTGCCTATTTAAATAAATGAGCAAAAGATAGTTTGTACTATTTTTAATATGGCTTTGTTAGGTTCTTCGAAGGAGGCAAAATTATACTGAATGGCCTTTATTTTGGACTTGTTGTAAATCTTGTTGAGATGTTATCGTGATTGTAAATTCTATCTTTTAATACATGAAAAAAGTTCAATTTTTTGTTTTATATATCTATATCATAAATTAATATTAATATTGAAGATTGTTTTTTGCATTTTTTGTTAAATAAAGGAAATAAAAGACAATATGAATTAATAAATATTTTAAAACAATCGAAAATAAAAATATGTATTATTTTCGTTTGAGTTTAATTTATAAAATATATTTTTAAAAGGTGTTTTATATTTTTTTAATTAATGATCATTTCATAATACAATTCAAATTTTTTTTTTATAATAGTGTATTTTTGTTCAAATTTATTCACGATTTGTATTAATAATTGTTTAAAATTTATGTAGATAATCAAAAATAAAAATAGGAAATTAACGTTAATTCAACCTAACGAAATATATTTCAAAATGTGAATTGTATTATCAGATGATCGTTAATTAAAAAATATAAAACAACTTTTTAAATTAAAAACTATTTTACAAAGAAAAACAAAAACTTAAATTGTTCTATAATCATTTCGTCATTTAAATTAAAAGATTGATTATAAAATATCATCGAATATGAAATAGATTATCCAATTGTTATTAAATTTAATTTAATAAAAACATATTTTTAAAATTACCAATTAG
>JBBMEG010080333.1:0-11754 GCA_037832605.1 Cyclanthera cordifolia | reverse complement strand
TAACAACTAACTAACTAACCAATTAACCTCCTAACAAAGTAGTTGGTGTATAACCACCTTATCTTGGATCCTATCATCTTGTTAGTTAGTCTTCAATGGGAAGTTACATTTGGAGTGATTAGTTAGTTAGTCCTCAATGGGCTATATCATGTACTCTTTACTTTAAACTAAAACAACAAGTATATATTCTTATCGACTCAAGTGAGGGGACTCTTTAATAGAGTTCAGCTTCCCTCTCGTCTCTTCTGTTCTCCCATTCTCCCTCCCTTTTTCTAACTTAGTTGTTAATTTTTTCATATATGAAAGACAGTTTTGTTTCCTATTTAGTCCGTTAGTTAATGTCTTTATTTTTCTTCGCCAGAGGAATGTTTGGAATGCATGGATCACAATCTCAGAACTACGGCATACTGTCACACTTAAAAGAATCAAATTACTAGTACTACGGCAAAAGTTGAAGCTGACATCCGTAGTCAAGGGACAAGTAAGATTTAGAACCCTTTTCTTTTTCTCCAAAGATTGTAATTTAGTTGATGATTTGGCTCTTCTTTTTTTTTTTGGATAAAAAATTGAACTTTCATTGAGAATAACTGAAAGAATAACATTATTTCGACGGGACCTTGTTCATTAAAATCAATAGAATAGTGTTGTACAGTACTGAAAATGGCCTTCTACTGAAAATGGCCTTCTAGTTTCCTCCTTCATACTTTGTGTCCTTGACGATGGTTGGTTTTATGTTCATTTTATTTTCCAAATTCTAACATGAGCCTTTTCAACTTGATCGATTTGATTGCAGATAAGTTATTTGGAAGAATGGTCTCTTTTAGACAGAGATCATTCGAGCTCCATGCTTGGAGCAACTGAGGCTTTGAAGGCCAGTACTCTACGGCTCCCAGTTGTTGGGAAAATAATGGTATATATTCTCTACCGAACTCTATTTTCATCGAAAGACAGCTACTAATAAAGAAAAGGCTCGAATATGAAGAAAATATACCATTTTTATTTTATCAGGCTGATATTCAGAACCTGAAGAATGCTGTGAGATCAGCTGTTGATGTTATGCAGGCAATGACATCTTCAATTTTCTCTCTCTCATCTAAGGTGCTGCTTTAGCTAGAAATTCTTATCTGTCTGAGAAAGTTTATCATTTTTCTGCGTGTTGAAATTTATGAATTGACATCACAAACCTATGTAATCTAGATTCTGTGTTATTTAATATATGATAGTGTCCGGGCCAGCTTTCGCATACCTCGACTATCCTCACGGGACTGTTAATCCTGCAAGAAAACTCATAAGAAATTAATTTTTCGGTAGGTCGCCACCATAGATTACATATAACCTTTTGGTGTCTCGAGACCCTCTTGACTATTAAACCAATAATGGTTCTATGTACTATAGATTCTGTTTACTTCTTTTTTATTTTTTTTTTGGATATTCTGTACGAGAAATTTTGGGTCGATGATTATTACATGGTGTTCCTCTGGGAACTAATGGTTATTTAGGAGCTCTATTATTTCGTGAGAATTTTACCCAAAATCCCTATTCAAATTCTTAAATTGAGGAAATTAGGAACTGCAATATCATGTCATAATTGAATTGTGTACCTCATCTTATTAAAAAAGTACATGGATCAATTGCAATGATGTGTTCCCTCTTCTTTGATAGTAGTTTTGGGGATCTATGTTATTTGGGAAGATAGGAAGATTAATGAGGAGCTTGATATAAGCTTAACTCTTAAAGTTAAAAGCTAATAGAATCCTTGACTTGTATTCTTTTGACCTTTTGTTGGCAATCTTATAAATTGTTGTCTCGTTCAAAGGTAGAAGAAACAAACTCCGTGGTGGCTGAACTGGTTAAGGTAACAGCAAAGGAACGTATTTTACTTCAACAATGTGAAGAGTTTTTGTCCTCGCTAGCAGCCATGCAGGTTAGTTACCTATCCGGTTTGGATAATAGAAAAGTGGACGGTCTGCGTGTTGTGTTTCTTTACATTCTACTATTTGTGGTCATTATAAATAGGTGAAAGATTGTAGCTTGCGAACACACATATTGCAATGGAATCGATTCCCAACGAGATAGCAGCCTAACAAATACATGTAGAACTGATATGATCCTAATGATTTGACTCAACTCCTCACCCGTAATTCTACTAACATTACACGGACTCCCTTTTCGTTTTTCGACCGGATGGAGGCAGAGACTGAAGTACAAGAACTGTTGGCGATTTTTCAAGATCTTGGTTTGGTGGCTCTTATATTTTCTCACTTTTGTTAAATGTATCACTATGTATCTGGAAAAAGACAAAAGTTTGTAGGGAATTGCTTTGCATCCCCTTTTTTTAGGCGTGTAGAAGTGATGTAATTTTCTATCCCTTTATCCAACAGGTAAATGCCAATGCTGAATGTGTATATATGTAATGTTCTCATTATTCTTGATTCTCCTCTTTTTCTTTTTCTTTTTTTTTTTATTATTAATTTATTTATTTTCAATATTACCTCATACTTTCGTCGCCAAAAATTTGAACAAGACAAATGCAATTAATAACTTCACTTTTAAACATGTTGTTGGACATATTGGGATTTCATATTTGAACTTCTAACTAAAATATGTCTATTACTATAGAGATGCGGAATCGGGGAATAATTTCTCTGGTTTGCTAGTAAAAATAATTTTCGTTTTCGTGAAATTCATTTTTTGTGAGAATTGAGGAGATCTGGTCCTCTATTGGGAAGTTTTCCACAATTCCTTTTTTCCAATTTTTTATAAATTTTTTTGGATAATAATTTCAAATAATAAAATTTTCATAGAAAATATCTAAGTTAACTATATTGTTAATTGTTAAAGAAAAAAAAAACTCATTTGAATATATAATTTTATCAACAAATTTTTCTATCTAAACATTAAAGAAGACTCATGAAAAACAATTAAAAAAAATACAAAGAAAATATAAAGAGGGCGAGTATCGGAGAAACGAGGATGGAGTACACATTCTCCATCTTCGACCTCTTTAGACCAAAGATTTTTTTCCCATCCCCTGCCTCGTTCACCTTGTCCTTGGTCTAGTTCCTTGCAAGAAAATGAACATCTAATCACTAAAATAAAATGCTAACTAGAGTACTAGTACAATGACATCAGCACATTTTCCTAACAACAAAGTCACGAGATCGATTCTTTCTTCTCCTAGAATTTAAGCAGTTCCCCATCACTTGAATTTAAGTAGGAAAAGGTAGTTTACTTGTACTTAAAAGCGAGACAACTAAGGGCATAAACGAAGTTGAAGATGGGGGATGGGGTGAACAAGACGTCTTTAGTGCACCCAACTAAGTATTGTAAGTAAATTACCCCCGGTTGTTCGTGTCTGGAAAGCATTGCTGATCAGAAGAGCCAGTGGACATTGCCGCAAAGGTTCGACACATAAACAGAGGTCATCTGCTTGAATATTGTTTGAGAACATCGTCTGAAAAGTCCTATGAAATTTAGTATTAAAGGAATAAAAATGTAAAATACAATACTAATAGCCAATAGATATTGGTAACACAGAGAACACTGTCAAACTTTATAAACTAAAAGTCGTTGACTCGATCCTTCTGAAAAGTAGGAGTCATTCAACAAATCATCGGGGTCGATTGTGGTTGGGCCAATCTATCATGTGCTTTAGATTCAACCGGACAAACATCAGAATGATAATTATTCGATACTTACCAAATTAGTCAAATCTAGAAAATAATTATAAGAATTACTTGTATACATTCAAAAAATATTAGTAAATATAGTCAATGTATTAATAAATATTGTCTCAATTATTTAGATTAGAGTATTAAAACGTATCAATAACTATAAATACAAATATTTTTAGAATTTGCTTACCTTTGTAATTATTTCGTGAGAATAATTCATCCAAGTTTTCTAATTATTAAGAAAATATCTACAATTTAAAAAAATTTAAATGTGTCTAAATCTGATTTTTATAATTGATTAAATAAGTAATTAGATTGTAATTGATTATTGTGCCTTTATTAATACTTTGGATTTGTGTGAATGATTAAAATGAATTTAAGATTCATTCCTAATTACTAACAAAAAATCTAAATATTTAAATAAAAGAATATTAGGATTTTCAACAACTGATAAATCTATGTCAATTAAATAATATTTAAATTCTTATATTTTGTCTTGATTTTTAATTAAAACTATCTAATTTTGAAATCTGGAAAACAAAAGGACAATTGGATAAATGTCTAAACTTAGGAAATAAATGTTTAAAATTGAGTGTCATTAAACATCTCAAAAATTGAAAATGCAAAGTTAATGAGTCGAACAAACAAACTTTTGGTTTCTTCCTCGCTCACTTGAGAGTATCATCACAGAGTCGTCACCGTCCTCCCATGCCGACGTACACCTCTAAGACAAAACCCCTTCTCTCGTGATTCAAATTCCAAACTGACTGTTCACAACTCGTAGCATTGAACTGATGGTTAACACAACCAGTCTCTACGACGTGTTTGTGGTGTCCATAACTGTATAATATTTTTATTTCAGCCAAAATGAAATAGTCCCAATACACAATTGGTCCCTCCGATGTGTTTGTGGTGTTCATACCTACACATATTGTTCCTTCAAGTCTTGTTTGCTTGATAGCATTAAGATCATCCTTAACACAACTGGTCTCAATGATGTGTTGCAGTGTCTATACCTAAACACATTGTTGTAATTTTAGCCAAAATGCAACAACCAATGCACATCCCATTCACAAATTCATTATACATTCACATCCATTTTAGTCAAGCTTATAGCCTACCTTTGTTAGTGCCATCTTTGTGGAGATATATGTGTCAATGACCTAATCCACCTTAAATGTCTTTTCTAAAGTATTATATTTTGTCAGAATAACACAACTTAATTAGTTCGAATGAATATGTGCAAGTATACATAGTCGTTGTTGTAGTCAAGCTTTAATTCTTAATAAAAGTCATTCTTCCACAGAGACTTATGAAGTTTTTAAATTCTAATTCGTTAAGAAGATCTTAAGAGATTTTGTTCATCTATGATCGAATGTAAATTGAGCAGGTAAATGGTAACATAAAGTAAACACTTGAAAATTCTACAAGAATGAATAATTGGCTAGATTAGGAATACACACATCAGATTGCTACAACATTGAACTTTGAAAGGTAAGAAGCGAATAACTGATTTACTTTAAACACCGACTTTTCTTGAAATATAGGATTTAATATACACATCAAGTCAACAACATTAGTATAAAGGTTATCTCTAACTCCTCATCAAATAGCAAGGTAAATATTGATAACCTAATGTACGCAAAACAATTCTCAACCAAAAACTCTTCTCTCAAAGAAATCATAGATTCAAATTACAAATGGCTTGTCAAGTGATATGCAATCAAAGATGCTACAATAATGTATTATTCCGACATATTCCGATTCAATGTTTTGACAATCTGAAATCATGCAAACCTAATCTTACCAAATAGATTTAGCTTAACATGGTAACTGAAACAACAGATATAACAATAACAATCGAATCAATAATTGAAACTTTAATAGAAATAGAGAAACGAGATTGATGATCCGAATGAATCGCAAACTAAAATCGCAACTCTGATTCAATAAGAACAACAGAAATTCAATCGAACTTCGATTAAACAATACATAACAACTTAAAACTAAAATTAAATGTGTTGAATGTCGAAATTCATACAAGAAACTAAATCATTACATAATTGAAATGAAAGCAAGTAAAGAGGATAAGATAGAAGAAGCCTGAATAGAATAACACTAAAATAAGTGATTCTACATCTGGTTTCTCCTTTCTTCAACAACCGCTAATGCTAAGTAAACAGAAAAATGCTCTCTAAAATTTGAATCTAAGAAATGTAAAATGAAAAAGGGCAGAGTCGACTCCCTTTTGACTTGCTCACACAATTCTCAATGTATACACAACTCAATCAACAACTAAGATCTAACCAGTCAACCTCGGGATTCACACCATACATTAGATTCAGACACATGTTTAATAGAAGCGTTCTCCTTTTAAACAACTCTTTTCTTTATTTAAATACTTTACCAATCGTCATTATGCTCTAGCCAAGCATCTTTAAACTCTTCTTTACTTGAGAATGTCATATAGATCTGCTAAAGCAATTATAAATCCATGATTAGCTCATCTGATCAACATAATGATTAATCACAAATTCATGCACCTAAAGTGTAGGACTTTATGTGTATTAACTGGGGGTTACCTAAGAAGTTAGATCTACATAAGGCGTCTTTCATGGTCTAGATCGAGTGTGGGACTTGGTGTTTTGGCTAAACATGTCATTTTCCTACTAGGGCTTTAGTGCAAGTGGAAGATTGTTAGAGGTTGTTCTCTAAAGGACTAGTAGTTTGCGTATTTAAGAGCAAGTATTTAATTTTAAGCATTTAATGTATTTTCAATTATTTATAAAAGTTATTATTTTCTCTAGATTGCACATTTAATATTCAAATGTCATTTGACCTTATTGCATTAATTGGATTAATGTCGAGGTTTTTAAGTTGAACACTTGGACAAGTATATAGGACATACAAGTGGATCTGGTTCCAAGTTTATAGCATAAATTATTTTCAATATAAGGACTAAGGCTAGGGTGCCTAAGTTCTGATAACACTGTTGGTGTCGCCCCCTTTGCAAGAGTTGGAAATGATCTGATCCTAGTTGTTTATTTAGAGCCATGTGAGTAGGAGTGCCTAATGAAAAAGAAGTTTTTGCATAAGATGGGAACAAAAGGTTTATGATCGAGCTAGTAATTTAGTTATAAACTCGCATCAACTACTTCGCTAAGGAAGATCGTATGTCGATGTGATCTTAACCTTAAGTGGGTTGCGAACTCCTACTTTATGAAAGCATCATTTGATGTGCCTAGGTGAGACAAGTCAAACAATATTGGGTCAATAAGCGTCTCACATTGAAGATTGTCGTAGTGAGTAGCTCGGAACGTAATGTCAGAAGAAGGAATTCACGCCTTCTCTCATATTGAGGAATATGTAGAGTTATTCCCTTAAGAAATTTTTGTGAGACTTGAACAAAGGATACTCGCCTTTCATTAGCTCGAGAGGTCATTGGTTTATAGTCGAACTATAAACAGCTTGTCCATTAGAGAAAACAGTGGTGCTTAAGGAGAAAGATGTAATCACAAGGGTAGAATAAATTTTATGTCTCAACTGTGAATTACGAATAAGCTCGTGAAGGATCATATGACAGATGATCGATTATATCCATAGACTTAACTTGTCAGAAAGTGCGAGAGAGTTCAGTAGAGGCCTTTAGTGGAATAAGCCTGATGTTAACGAGGAGGGATTGGATCCCAAGTCATTGTAATTTTCATTCATAGCTCCACCAGTCCTCGGGATAACTCATTATCGCTAGTACACTATTTCATTAAAGAAGTTCAAATTCATTGATTAATTATGTGCGATATAATTAATAAGAGTGTTAAGTTTAATATTTAAACTTAATGAATTAATATATTAGATATATTAATTTAATATTTATTGGATAAATATTAAAAAGAAAAAAAATTATTGGATAAATTAATTATAAATAATTATGTGATAATTATTGAGTTCTCGGTTGTAAATATGTTGGATATATTTGGTTAATAATTATTGGATATTTATTATTAAGTTTGAGAATTATAAATTAATATGTTGGACATATCAATTGGTTTAATAATTATTGGATAATTATTAAATAGAGAATATTAATCATCATTTCCTCTGCTTTAGAACCTAAAAACGAGAAATTATTACTAGACATGTTGCAACAAGACAAGAAAGCAACAGGATAGATGCTTGCGAATATTGAAGGCATTAACCCATCTTTCTGTATTCATAAGATTAATTTGAAAGACGGGGAAGGAAATTCAGTAGAACATCAAAGAAGATTGAGTTCTGCAATGAAGGAAGTTGTGAAGAAAGAAGTCATAAAGTGGTTGGATGCATGAGTAATCTATCTAATTGCAAATAGCAATTGGGTTAGCCTTGTCCAATGGATACTTAAGAAAGGTGGTACGACGGTTGTTCGAAATGAGAAGAATGAATTGGTCCCTAATCGGATAGTCGCTGGATGGCAAGTCTTTTTAGATTACAGGAAACTGAACAAGGCCACCAAGAAAGATCACTTCTCACTGCCGTATATCGATTAGATATTGGATCACATTGCTAGTTAAGAATATTATTGTTTTCTTGACTGGTACTTTGGGTATAATCAAATCATGATAGATCCTTAGGATCAGGAGAAGATAAATTTTACCTATTCTTATGAAATATTTGTTTTTAGAAGAATGCTCTTTGGTCTTTATAATTCCCTAGCCACATTCCAAAGATGTATGATGGCAATATTCTCTAGCATTGAATTTATAAATTAGGAATAGATGTTGATAAAGCAAAGATTGAATGTATGAAAAGTTAGAACCTTCTAGTATGGTTAAAGGAGTTTGTAGTTTTTGGGTCACGTTGGGTTTTGTAGACACTTCATCAAAGATTTTTCCAAAATCTACAACCGTTGTGTAAACTTCTTCAAGTCAACCCACCTTTTTGTCTTAATTGAAGAATGCTTGAAGGCATTAAAGGTCCTAAAAAGAGCCCTAGTAACTGCACTAATCATAATCTCTAGCAACTGGACAAAGCCCTTCGAGCTTATGTGCGATGCCAATGATTATGCAGTAGAAGCAATTCTCAAGAAAAAAAAAGAAAAGAAAGTTGATTCAACCGATTTATTTTGTGAGCAAGACGTTGAATGAAGCTCATATTAACTACATCACCACAGAAAAGGAACTCTTGGAAGTGGTGTTTGCTTTGTAGAAATTTAGATCATACTTAGTTGGATTTAAAATCATCCTTTTTATAGACGCTCGGCACTTCATCGCATCTCGGACTCCATGGAGTTCCATCCATGCCCGATAGGAATCCAGGTGCTCTACAAGATCCGTAGATTCGTCATACCCCTTGATTGTAGGGAGCTTGAACTTTACCGGGATGGACTCCTCCGTGATTTCATCGGTGAAGGGAGGGTCGACTTGGTCGACCAAAATATCCAGGTCCAGTCCATCTTGATCCTGCGCCTTTTCCATGCTCCCAACGGATCTTGAAAGAGACGAAGCTGCACTAACCAAGGTTGATCCTCGATTCCGTCGTGCCCTGCCTCTTTTTAGTGTTGGTTGAGCACATCTCTGAGATCCGCTCCCAAGTATGATCCCGTCGTCTGGGCACTTGGAGTTTTCGAGGGATGTGTGGTGGATTACCCTCGCGTGGTACTCCGCGACTAACTACTTCTGCTGACTACGTCTGGGAAGACTCCTCTGCTCTGGATCCAGTCCTCTGGTGAACCGAGTGCTCCTTCCTTCGATTATTACAGCCTAGTCGATGTCGTTCGATAGTTTTTCGGTGTTGAGAATAAGCCTTTTTCGGTGCTTTCGTTGCTGGGGCTTTCTTTTTGGTAGGGTCCCGAACCAACGGAGCTGACTTCTCCGCCGCAGCCTTTTTTTGGTTGGTTGTCGCCGCGCCGCCTCCTGCGGTGCCTGCAGGTCTCCACCACGCGACTCAAACTCTCAGCCATTCCTTGCACTTGTTCCTCCAAAGCCGTAAACTTTGGGTCCTCACGCTCCGGTTCTTGCCTGGTTACCGCACTCTTAAGATCCGGGTGGTTTTCGACATGATCAACATCACGTCCTCTAGAGGCAATTCTCCTCAGAGCGTGCTCAACGTCTGATTCACCTTCGACACCGTGGGTGGTGACCGTTCTCAACGTTCAACTTTTTTGTAGGAAAATGTGTTTTTAATTCAGCTTCTCATGTAGAACACTCTCGTCCCCACAGACGACGCCAACCGTTGATGTCAAAAAATGGTCAACGGATATCGATAGTAAGATTTGTTTAACTGAGGACGAAAAGACCTGCAAAAAAGTGAAAATTAGGATACACCGGTGTGGTGTGAGCCTAAGTTAGTAGGAGATTTTAGGAGGATAATTTAGAACTCATAATGGCACAAAAATACTTAGCTAGATTTAGCTTATGATCCGTTCCTTGGAATGGGAAATAAATTGACTCTTATAGCAGCCGGTTTCGTAACCGCTGCAGCTCATTTATGGCGGCTTAATGGTCGGCCGTTAGAAACGTCTGTCATTAAGCCGGGTATGAATACCAGCATAACTCCTAATTGTTACCTTTTGGAGGTGTAACGTCTTGACTCCACACTTACTTGGACTCGGTCAACCTTGGCAGGTCATCATCTCCACGACCGACCCTTTAGGGGTGCAGCCTTCTCGTTGTAACGCTAGGATGCCACTGGTGTGCAACGTCTCTTAGTGCTACTTGGACTTGGTCGACTTTATCCACAGGAAAGTCCTAACCTCCTCGACCAACCCATTCGGGTTGGCCTACTTGACCATCCTCCTCAGAGGTCGGCTTTGGGCTCGGTCAACCCTTACGGGTCCTCACCTCCACGACCAACGCACTCGGGTTGACCTACTCATTGTAACCAGGGGTGCCAAAGGGTGCAATGTCTCCTTGCGTTACTTGGACTCAGGCGATTCCTGGGGGAGAGTCGTAACCTCCACGACCAACCCACTTGAGTTAGCCAACTCGTTGTAACTCTAGGATGCTACGGGGTACAGCGTCCCTGAATGTTACTTGGACTTGGTCGACTCGTTCACAGGAGATTCCTAACCTCAACGACCAACCCACTCGGGTTGGCCTACTCGTTGTAACTGGGGACGCCACAGGGTGCAGCTTCTCCGTGTGTTACTTGGGCTTGGTCGACTCTGGGAGAGACCTGACCTCCATGACCAACCCACTCGGGTTGACCTACTCGTTGTAACGGAGGGACGCCGCGGGGTGCAGCATTTTTGTACGTTACTTGGACTCGGCCGACTCTTCGGAGAGTTCTGACCTCCACGACCAACCCACTCGGGCTAGCCTCCTCTGCGTAACTCCTGGCCGTTATCAGCGGATTCAGACGTTACTTGGACTCGGTCGACTCTTCGGAGAGTCCTGACCTCCACGACTTTTCCCCTAAAGGGTGTTCACATTCTTTTGCCGGATCCGAGAGGGGTGAGGCTGCAAGGGCCGACCCCCGGACGACGAGGCCTTCTTTGGCCGACCCCTACAGGGGACGGACTTGCTTGGCCAATCCCCGGGGGTCAGTAATGGCGTGGCCGATCCACGGGGTCGGCAATAACGTGGTCGACCCCTAGAAGGTCGGGAATGGCGTAGCCAACCCCCAGGAGGTCGGCAATGGTGGGGCCGACCCCTAAAGGTCAAGACCTCTATTAGGTCGACCCCTTGGGGGTCAAGGCCTCCATTAGGCCGACTCCGGGGGGGTCGGCGTTGGCTTGGTTTGCCTCTGAGTGTATCCTAACCTTTTCCGAATATTTTGAGATATTTTTGACTTACAACACTTAGTTAGGGTCTCAATACTCTGTTTATGGGCATGGATCTCACTTTGAGGGACATTTTCTATTTAATTCGGTCTATGTTTTTTTTATTTGACTTTTATACATATTGAGTCAAACGATGTATAATAGACGTTGTTGATGGAGTTGAATTGTAGTTTTCTTTTCTTTTTGTTGTGACATAAAATATGGCCCGAAAGTCTCGGAAGAGGCCGGGACCAGAACAAAGGACAAAGGACCAAAAGCCGACCCCCTGGGTCGGCCAAATGGAGGCCTCGACCCCCAAGGGGTCGGCCAAGCCCATTGCCG
>JBBMEG010080332.1:0-11756 GCA_037832605.1 Cyclanthera cordifolia | reverse complement strand
ATGGACTTGGCCAACCCCTTGGGGTTGTGGTCTCCATTTAGGCGACCACCGGGGGGTCGGCAATGACTTTGGCCGACTCCCGGGGGGTCGGCGGGAGCTTTGGCCTACCCCCGGGGGTCGGCAACGACTTTGGCCGACCCCCGGGGGCTCGGCGGGAGCTTTGGCCGACCCCCGGGGGTTGGCAATGACTTTGGCCGACCCCTGGGGGGTCAGCGGGAGCTTTGGCCGACCCCCGGGTGGTCGGCAATGGGCTTTGCCGACCCCTTTGGGGTCGAGGCCTCCATTTGGCCGACCCGAGGGGGTCGCCAATGGCTTCCTTGTCCTTCGTGCGGGTTCCGACCTCTTCCGAGTCTTTCGGGATATTTTTGGTTATAACATTAAGGATGATTATATGTCGATGGGATCTTAATTTCAAGTGGATTTATGAACTTCAGCTTTATAAATATGTCTTTTGATGTATATGAGTGGGACCAGCCAAACAACTTCTAGGTCAATAAACTTTCTACATTAGAGATTGTCATAGTGAGTGGTTGAAAATGCAACGTTACAAGAAAAAACTCACGCAGGTGTAGAGTTGTTCAATTAAAAACTGATTTTTGGGCTTAAACAAAGGGATCTTGCTTCTCATTGGTCGAGATGACACTGGTTTATAGTGAGATTATAAACAATGTTCATTAGACAAATCAGTGGGGCTTAAGAAGAAAGATGTAATTACAGGGATAGAACATATTTCTTGTCTCAATTGTGAATTACGGATAAGCTTATGAACGAATTCCTTGAAGACCACAATCGAAAGATGATGCAACTATTATGGGTTTGCTCTGAAGGCCTAATACTTTGTAATGAATGAGCAAGCATTCAACGTTAGATATTTAATGTTATATTTTGGTTATTAATAAATGTTATTATTATCATTAATTGCATATTTAATATACAATTGTCATTAGGTCTTATGGTATTAATTGAATTAATGGAGATATGTTCATGGTTATTTGATGTACACTTGAATAAGTTTGTAGGACATACAAGTGAATATAGTTCCAAGTTAATAACCTAAAATGTCTATAGCATATGGAGTAAAGGTTGATGCTTATGTCTTAGTTATGATCCACTTTGTAAAGGTTGAAAACAAACTGGTTCTAGTTGTTCATGTGGGGACCTAAAACATCTACAATATATGATCATATGTCGATGTGATCTAGTTGTTCTATTGGTGATCCTCTTACGGATGAGAACCAAACCTTCACGGCCATATTTTTCCTTAAGGTGCTAGTTTTGACTTGTTTTTATTGTTTTGGCCAATTTTAGTTGGGGAGGAGTTGCAGTACGAGTATCTTAAGGAAAATTTAGTGGAAATCGGCCAAAGTAAGGGAACATATTCTTAATTTGTAGTCCTGGGCTTGGCACAAAACAAGACACGATATAAAAATTCATGTACGAAAAAGACAGGTGATACCATTTAAAGAAACAAACAATTGAATAAAAGAAACAAAGAACAAATCTTTTGAAAAAAATGCTAATTGACCTTTGTGGAGTCCTGGACTTGGCTAACCATGAAGGGTCCTAACCTTCTTTTGTTGGCCCCTTTACCGAACGGATTGGACTTGGCTGACAACGATGTGTTCTGGCCTTTTTTGGCTAACCCCTAGAAAATCATATTGGAAATTACCAACCCCTTTTGGTTCCTAGTCATCTTTGGCAACCATCGAAGGGTGGAACTGACTTTGACTGCCCTATGGGAGGGTGACCTTGTTTGGGTACACATTTTTTAAGAAACATACAAAATTCTTTTGTCTACTTTCTTTGACTTTTTAAGAAACATACAAAATTCTTTTGTCTACTTTCTTTGACTTTAACATTTAAATTAATCTTATACAGTAATAATGTTCTTTTACGATGACATCATTTTAATGTCGATTACTCAAGATACACATCAAACATGAGCAATCAGTAAATTAACGTAAATGTGAGACCAACAACTAAGTATAAATTAAGTTGAATTCTTCGTCCCAATGATGTTACACTAATTTAATACAAATATCAACTTTCAAATTTATGTATAAAATTTGTAGCATTTTTACAAAATGATTGAAATTAAAACAAATCAAATTAATTACTAAATTTTGTAAAAACTATTAGAAAGAAACTAAATAGTTTTGGCAATACATAAATTCATGAAGTGGTAAATCGTGTAAGTTTTGGCGAAATCAGAACAACGTTTTGAATGCCATTTTTTGAATCATATATTGTTTCGTTTTCTTTATTATCCTAATCGTCGTGTGAATCGCCATATTGAACCATTCCTTCTTATTATTGTTTAGTTGCGCTTTACAACCATGCATCACCTTGTTTGCGTGCCAAGGGTAAATTCGATCCCCTTTTCAATTTTCATTGTATTTTATTTAGTTAACTATGTATATTGACTTTGTTTATTGTGCGAGATAATTATTACAATTTTTGTTGAATGTTTAATTTCTAGTTGTTCGTCACACATACGGTTAATTATTACAATTATTGTGCTTTCTTATTAATATGTAAAGTTTGACTCGTGGTAGAGATTATTGTTCTAAAGATTGTTTAATAGGTTGTAATAACCAATATGCGTGCATGTGAGTAGAATTCGATCGAATAAGATGAATTGAACGTATATGTTTGTTCTTCATATGTTTATTGGAATGGATTGAGATACTTTGTGATGTTAGATGCAGAGCCTGTTGAAAAGAGTTAGTCGATTCTTCAATGCATAATGATTGATTTTGTTATTTAGCATTTTTGGATGATATTGCGATGTTAGGAAATGATTGATTTTGGGTCACATTGTCATGTTAAGTGTTAAGAGAATTTTGATAAGTTGTGATGTTAATCTTTGATTGTTAAGCATAGGTTTGTAGGACTGATGTGTGATGATTGTTTCATAGTTGTTAAGTATGTACAAGATGGAATAAGATAAGAGATTAATCTTTGTTATGTTGATGTTGTGGAAATAGACATGCACATTTTGATGATGTTTTTTTTTAAAACGATGCAAAGTTATTATAGTTATTGTTGAAGAAATTGTATTCTAAGTTAGACCTTCACTTGTAGCCAAAATTTTAAGTCATTACAAATTCAGCTTCCATTTGTAATCTAATATCAATTAATTAAAGAAATATAAAATCAAGCCAGAATCAACACAAGTTAGTTAGAGTTCTAACAACTAAATCACTTTAATTTAAGGATTCAATTTGAAAATTATAAAACTAAAACAATAAGATGGGACATATTTAAAATAATGACGTGAAAGAAACAAATGCATGCAATAAAATATTCTCATTAAAAGAAATTCAAAAAAAGCATTATTAGTATGTATAAAGAATAGAAAAACGGGCTTCAATACATTAAACAGTCTAGCATTTTCTTTGCCTCCTTTGTGTATCTTCTTGTAGTTGATATTTTCATTTAATCA
Organism: Cyclanthera cordifolia; assembly: GCA_037832605.1. Lineage (NCBI taxonomy): Eukaryota > Viridiplantae > Streptophyta > Magnoliopsida > Cucurbitales > Cucurbitaceae > Cyclanthera > Cyclanthera cordifolia. The sequence continues at coordinate 8,311 of JBBMEG010080332.1, read as the reverse complement.
AGAACCTCAATTTTTCATTGTGAGTTCGAAAAGATACAACAATCTCTCATGCTCTATAATTTTCTTTTGTTTGATAAACATTTTGGTTTTATTTCATTTTTATTGTAACTGGATATTGTCTCAAGTGTGAAAGAAATAAGAGTTTACATTAACAATAAGAAATAGTGCAGGAAGACAACCAATTTAAGTTAAATTTTTATCTTTCTTGTATCACCAAAATTTTGTTAAGAGATTGAAAATTTTGTTGAAACTTTAGGAAGTTCCATTGTTTAAATTCATAATCATGTAATTGTTACAAATATAACAATTCATGAGTAGTATGTGCAAGTTTATATAACCTTTATTAGAAATGTAAAATTAATCCTCTACAAACAGTTTTTAGAAAGAATCTCATGTTACACCACTCATTAATAATTAATGAAAAGATGAAATCATATCTTATCTTGACATAAATCTGGAAACTCTTAAATGTTTTGTACCCTTTAAATTTCTTATATTACCTATTCACGTCTGTTGTAGGCTAAAATATCATGAAAGATTTCAGAAGAGATTGAGACCCGCACGAAGGACAAATAAGCCAACGCCGACCCCCTGGGGTCGACCAAATGGAAGCCTCAACCCCTAGAGGTCGGCCAAGCCCATTGCCGACCCCCCTGGGGTCAGCCACGCCAGCGCTGATCCTCGAGGGTCGGCCAACACGCTCCCGACCCTCCGGGGGTACGCCATACCTTTACTAACCCCCGGGGGTCGGCCACGCCTTTGTCGACCCCTTGAGGGTCACCCAAAGCCCTTGCCGACCCCCCGGGGGTCGGCCCCGCCTTTGCTGACCCCTCGGGGGTCGGCCACGCCATTTTCGACCCCTCGTGGGTCTCCCTCACCATTTTCGGTCCCTCATGGGTCGGCCTCGTCATCGCCGACCCCCCGGGGATCGGCCAAATAGAGGCCACAACCCCCCGGGGGTCGGCCAAATGGAGGCCACAACCGCTCGGGGGTCGGCCAACTCCATTGGGTTGGCCTGGTCATTGCCGACCCCCCGGGGTCAGCCGAGCAAGTCCGACTCCTCCAGGGGTCTGCCAAGGAAGGCTAGGATCCCCCCGGATAGGCCCTTGCAACCTCACCCTTCTCGGGTCTAGCAATGGGTAGGTCTATCCGAGTGGATGGACCATGGAGGTCAGGACTCTCCGAAGAGTCGACCGAGTCCAAGTAACCTTTGGAGGCGCTACATCCTGTGGCGTCGCCCGTTACAACGAGTAGGTCCATCCGAGTAGATGTGAGGTCAGGACTTGTAACGCCCGTTACAATCAGTGCCACTTGAGTACCCTTCTACTTGTAACGCCTCATTATCGAAACGAGCTACATATTCTTGTAGCGTCTCTTGGTTCTTCTATTTTAAAGTCAACATATGGTTAAGTGATTTCTTGTGATCTCTCCAACTCAGGAATTAGGTGACGAAGGCTCTTGCTAGTTCTTAGAATGATGAGATGGTCTTATGCTTAAGCTGCCTAAACCAACTCTTGGCTGGTCTTGCGAGCGTTAATGAAAACAATCGACACTCAATAACATCTCGGACCCCATGGAGTTCCATCCTTGCCCGATAAGAATCTAAGTGCTTTACGAGATCCTTAGACATGTCATGGGATTTATTTGTTAGAAATTTGAATTTCGTTGGGACGGATTACTCCATAATATCGTTAGTGAAATGAAGATTGACTTGATTGACTAATGTTTTAGTCTTGGGCCTTTTTCATATCCCCAAACTAGTCTTGGAGGAGGCAAAGTTAAGCTAACCAAGATTGGTCTTTGACTTCGACGGATGTTGCTTCCTTCCGGTACTGATTGATCACGTCTCTTAGGTCCGTTCCCAAGTATGATCTCGTCTTTGAAGGACATTGGGTGGAGGATCCTTTAGAGGTGCTTCTTAGTTGGCTGCTCCTTCCTCTGATCATTACCACCCAGCCAAAGTCGTTTGACCGGTCTTTGGTGTCAAGAAGGAACCTCTCTCGGAGACACCAAGGTTGGGGCTTTCCGTTTGGTAGAGTCATGAACTAAATATAAGCTTAATGGTTAGTCGTTTAAAACGTCTGCCATTTAAATGGAAATAAATATCGGCGTAACTCTCGACCATTACCCATGGAGGTGTAACGACATTGACTTGGAAGTAACTTAGACTGGATCAACTTTTATAGGTTGGTAGGGCAAGTGTGTGATGATTATTTCATAATTGTTAAGAATGTATAAAATGGAATAAGATAAGCGATAATTATTTCATAATTGTTAAGAATGTATAAAATGGAATAAGATAATGATGATTATTTTTTATGTTGATGTTATGGAAATAGACCTGCACAGTCTGGTGATGTCTTTTTTGAAACGATGCAAAGTTATAATAGTTGTTGTTGAATTAATTGTATTTTAAGTTAAGACCTTAAGTTGTAGCCAAATTTTCAAGTCATTGCATGTTTAGCTTCACAGTGTAAATTAACTATAAATTAATAAAATAAATAAAATCAAGTAAGAATCAACACAAGTTAGTTAGAGTTCTACAACCTAAATCGCTTAAAGGATTCTATTTGAAAATTGTAAAACCAAAACAATAAAAAGGGACATATTTAAAATAATGTGAAAGAAACAAATGCTTGCAATAAAATATTATGATTAAAAGAATGTCAAAAAAGCATTATTAGTATAGATTAAAAATAGAAAAACAAGTTTCAACACATTACACGGTCTAGAATTTTCTTTGCCTCGTATGTGTCTCTTCTTTTAATTGATATTTTGATATAATTAGGAACCTCATTTTTTTTCATTGTGTGTTCAAAAAGATACGACAATCTATCTTGCTCGATAATTTCCTTTCGTCTGATAAAGATTTTGGTTTTATTTCATTTTTATTGTAAGTGAATATTGACTAGAGTGCGAAAGAAATAAGAGTTTACGTTAATAATAAGAAATAGTATAGGAAGACAACCAATTTAAGTTAATTTTTTTTTCTTATATCACCAAAATTTTGTTAAAAGGTTGAAAATTTTGTGAAACTTCAGGAAGTTCCATTGTTCAAATTGTTAAACATGTAATTTTATTATAAATATCATAATTTATGAGTGGTGTGTGCAAGTTTACATAACTTTTATCCAAAATGTAAAATTAATCCTCAACAAAAAGTTTTTAGAAGGAATTTCCTGTTACATAAATGCAAGTTACACTGCTTATTAATGATTGATGAAAAGAGGAAATCATATCTTATCTTGACATAAATGTAGAAACTCTTATATGTTCTATACCTTTAAATTTCTTATTTTACCTATTCACATCCTAAATCTAATGTGTTTTTCTCCTCTATATTTGTTAATTACACATATTACTTCAAAAACATTAATTAGTTTGATATAATAAGGAGTCTTATTTTAGTTATATTTTTTCTAAGTTAGATCTAAACATAGAATGCTGAATAAATGTAGTCGTGGTTATAAAACCATGCTTTATGAGAAAAAGGGAGAGAGTGGAAAATTTGAGATACATATTTAGACGATTTGATAACAAAAAAGGAAGACATCACTAAAAAATATAATGAAAAGCTACAGACAATTATCAAAACTTACGTTAGGGGCATGGTTGGTAATAGGCACGATTTCTATGGCTAAGTCTTCTAAATGCACGGATTATATGCACGGATGTATCGACATAGTTGTTAGGAATAAACATTATTTCTATGGATCAATTATTCCTCTTCTTGTGTTTCTATAGGAAAATCAGCAAGCATAAAATATGTATATAGTAGATAAATCAAGTACAACACACGAGAATTTTAACGCAGAAAAACCTCCTCAATGTGAGGAGTAAAAAACAACGGACCAAAGTCAAATCTCCACTATAATCAACAATGGGCTTCAGCGAGTTCTCTCTAGTTACAACTAGAGACATACAACATATGATATCTCAAGATAAAGAATCTTGGCAACAAACTAAACTAAACCAAGAAAGAGTAAATAGAAAGATCTCACAAATTGTTGAACCGAAACATCCTCTGGAATCTTGATGTAGAAACCTTCTAATCTGACCTTCACCGTTCAGATTGTAGATACTTGTGACACAAACACATTGTCAACATCTCAGCTCAATCCGACGGTTGGTTACCTCGCAAATGCCAAAATTCCGATCCTTGGCGGAGCCTTTTTCTCTCCTATTTTCCTTTCTCTCTCTTATGTTTTTCTGCTCTCTTTTGTGAACAATGCACTATAATTCGGTGCTGACATTTTAATTACCAAAGCCTTAATAGACTTAAATGTGGTTTTTCTCCACAAATGTGAATAAACCCAACAAATCTCCCATATTCACTGTGTGGAGGAATTTGCTATTCTAGCAGCAGAACGACAAAACTCAAGCTTCTCTCTTAGTAGATTCTTAGTCAACATATCTGATCAATTCTGATTGATTTTATCTACTCAAGCTCAAAGAAACCATCATTCAATGCATCTCTCATCTAGTGATACATCATATCCATATGGTTAGTTATAGACTGAAATGTTGAGTTCTTACCAAAATGAATAGCACTCTGATTATCATAAAAAATCATATACCGTTGTTGACTGAAGCCAAGTTCATGTATAAACTGCTTCATCCACAATATTTCTTTGTAAGCTTCTGCTGGTGCTATATATCTGCTTCTGTAGTGGAAAGTGCTACACACTTCTTCAATCTCGACTGCCAAGACACTGCACCACCTACAAATGTCATCAAATAACCTGAAGTAGATCGTCGGTTATCTAAATCTCTTGCCATATCTGAATTAGTATAATCTATAAGCATTGGCTTTCCACTTCCAAAGATGAGCTTCAAACTGGAAGTGCCTCGCAAATATCCCATGATTCACTTAACTGCCTCCCAATGTTGTTTCCCTAGATTGGACATAAAACGACTAACAACACCAACTGCATGAGCTATATCAGGTCTAGTACTTACCGTGGCATACATCAAACTCCCAACAGCTGAAGCATATGGAACTCTTCTCATATCTTCTTTCTCTTTATCTGTAGAGGGAAAGTGTTTGCTAATCAATTTAAAATGGCTAGAGAGAGGGGAACTAACCACTTTAGCTTTATCCATGTTGAATCTTTCAAACACCTTCTCTAAGTATTTCTCCCATGATAAATAAAATTTCTTGGATGCTCTGTCTCGAACTATTTGAATTCCAAGAATTTTCTTTACTTACTCCAAATCTTTCATGGCAAAAGATTTGCTAAACTGTTTCTTCAATATTTGTATTCTAGAAACATTCCTGCCAATAATCAAAATGTCATCAACATAAAGCAATAAAATAATAAAATCATCATCAGAGAATTTTTGCACAAAAACACAATGATCAGAAGTAGTCTTCTTGTAGCCTTGCTCCCTCGTAACAGACTCAAACTTCTTGTACTACTGCCTCGGTGCCTGTTTCAACATATAAAGACTTTTCTTCAACTTGCACACAAATTTTTCTTTACCCTTCTCTTCAAAACCCTAGGGCTATTCCATATAGATTTCTTTATCTAGGTCTCCATAAAGAAATGCAGTCTTGACATCCATCTGCTCAAATTATAAGTCAAGGCTAGCTGCAAAACCCAAAACTACACGAATTGAAGACATCTTAACAACTGGAGCAAAAATCTCATTAAACTCAATACCATTCTTCTGACTGAACCCTTTGACAACTAGTTTCACTTTAGAATGCGGTCTTGAGGTATTTTCTTCTTGTTTCAATCGATAAGCCCACTTATTTTTCAGTGCGATTTTCCCTTTAGGCAATTTAACAAGCTTAAAGGCATTGTTCTCATGTAAATATTTCATCTAATCTTTCATTGCATCAATCCACTCTATTTTGTGCTCGTCTCCTATAGCCTCTTCATAACTTTCAGGTTCTCCTCTATCAGTCAATAAGACTTAATCATTAGTATCATATCTTGTTGACAGGTGTCGATCTCTGACAGATCTTCTGAGTGGAATATCAGTAGGGGCTTTATTTTCTGATAATTGTTCCTCAATACTATCATCTACCTTAACTTGTTCATGACCTTCTACCTCTTATGAATTATCAAACTGATCATTCTGAATCTCATTCTCTATCTCTGAAAAGGGTTGTTCCAAAGAAACTTCATCTAAACCAATCAGATCATCACTGTAGGTAGCCTCTGCTTCATCTGTTTTCTCAATGTCTTGTATGGTCTAGCCTTCAACAAACACAACATCATGACTTCTAATGAGCTTTTTCTTCAATGGATCATATAGTCTGTAGCCAAACTCATGTTCACCATAGCAAGGAACACACATGGTCTCGTCTTTATATTAAGCTTCGATCTCTCATCTTTAGGAACATGAACGAAAGTTTTACTACCAAAGACACGAAGATGAGTGTAAGATATATCTTTCTTTGATCAAATTCTATTAGGGACTTCAGATCTCAAAGGAACAAATGGTGTGAAATTCAAAACATGTACAACTGTACTCAATGCTTCACCCCAAAACGTTTTGGATAAATGTGAATGCGAAAGTAAACATCTCACTATTTCCACCAATTTTCTGTTCATTCTCTCAGCCAACCCATTTAGTCGAGGAGCCTTAGGAGGCGTCTTTTGATGTCGAATCCCATGATTTCTGCAATACTCATCTAAAGGTTCACAATACTTTCTCCCATTATCGGTCCTGATACACTTTAACTTTTTACCAGTTTCTCTTTCACCAAAGACATGGAATTGCTTAAACACTTGCAATCTTTAGTCTTCAAGGTGTAAACCCACGTTTGTCTCGAATGATCATCTATAAACGTCACAAAGTATGATGCACCTCAAAGTGTTTTAGTTTTCATAGGACCACAAACATCAGAATATACAATATCAAGTACTTCTGGCTTTCTTGAAGACTGTGATGCTTTAAAAGAAACTCTTGTTTGCTTTCCTGCCAAACAGTGTTCACATCTCTTCAATGACACATTATTTACTCCAGCAAGATGATTTTTCTTGGCTAGAATCATCAAACCCTTCTCACTGATATGACTGAGTCTTTTATGCCAAAGCTCAACTCTCTGTTCATACTCCAATGCAATTATATCATAACCAATAATTTTTGCCTGCATCATATACAATGAAGAGCATTTCTCTCCCTTAGCTACCACTATAGAACCTTTAGTAAGTTTCCATTTTCCATCACATAAGTTATTACAAAAACCTTCATCATCAAGCTTACCTGTTGATATTATATTCATGCGGATATCAGGAACGTGTTTCACATTTTCCAAAATTAGCACAGTACCACTGTTGGTCTCCAAGTGGACATCTCCTATGCCAATTTCTTTTACCAATCCATCATTATCCATCCTAGCACTGCCAAAATCACCAGATGTATAAGATGCAAAGAATTCCTTCCTAGATTAGCATGAATTGAGGCACAAGTATGAATCACCTAGTTGCTCTATTCTGTAGCAAGGTTTATACTATCACCGTCGAATAAAATAAAGAATTCTTTCGTAGCTGTAGTAATTTTATTTGCGTCTTCATCAATCACCTTTTCTTTTCCTTTATCGACTTTATTTTCTCTTTTCAGTTTTCTCCAATGTTTCTTTATGTGCCCTTTCAAGCCACAATGATAACATTCAACATTAGAAAACCGACCACTCTTGCTTTTACTTCTGTCTCTGTTTTTAGGACCTCTACTCTTAATCCTCCCATTTCTTTGAGTAATTAGAACATCAGACTATGAAGAAGAACTTGTGACTTCCTTCTAATCTCTTCTTTCAATACACTGCTGTTTACCAAGTTCATACTTAGTACATCATTTAGGGCTGAGTTTGACAACGAAGTCTTGAATGTCTCCCATGAATAATTTATTATTAACAGTTTTCGGGGCATACAAACACTCAAGCTTGTTCCACATTGAAAGTGCATGAACACCGGAAGATATAAGTTATTCACATATAAATTATCTTCCATCTTTGTTTTCCAAATTTGATAATTTGAACCGTTCAATGTAACAACTCTACCACCACTATGACTCTTTTCCATATTTCACCAAAAAGCCCTCATATCAATGGAGATTGTTGTCATCACTTATATACCCATGATCTTCCTCTAATTTAACCAATGTGGGATACTTTGCTTGCATCCCAACAATAGCCACTCAAGGCTATGACACCAACATAAAACTTAATTGATAAGCTCCAAAGGTTGCTTGGTTTTACAATGCTAGAGGTCCTTCTAGGATCTTTGTAAAATCTCACAAATATGGAAAACTCAACACTCGATCTCAACCAAGAGTTAAGTTAGAATGGTGAATACACTCT
>JBBMEG010080331.1:0-11758 GCA_037832605.1 Cyclanthera cordifolia | reverse complement strand
TTTATTAAATGCATGAAGTTTGCAATGACTTATAAGATATAAGTAAACGTTGAATAAACATTCCATCACTTATGAAAATAAATGACGTAATGCAAATATATTATGTTTCACAAAAATTACAAAGTATGTCGATGTTATTCAACTGTTATTGTAGGGAATAAATATGGACAAATATTTAAGAAATAAATGCATGATTTGAATAGTGATAGAAAATTGTATAGTATTATTATCGTATAAAAATATAATAAAAAAATAAACTCAATAGGAAGAGTATTACGTAAATAGAAAAGCATGGTACTTTATTAATTACTTTTTTTCAAAATACATAGAAAATCCCGATAGATTTTATTTCATGAATCAAGTTAAGTAGATTGAATCAAGCTAAGTAGTCCCTATTGGTTCAAAAGTTATGAATTTTAATATTTCGTCTAATAGTATGGAAATGTAAAGTCATGCCCCTATTACATTTGAAAAATATTGAATGCAGTCCGTATGGTTTACATAAATAAATTTTTTTAAAAAAACAATGTCATTTATTTAGCTTGTTCAATTTTAGTAGAGTTAAGTAATAGTAAACAAATAGACGACTACGAATGACATATTTTATTTACAACCTTTACGAAAGTCACAAATCTTATTTTAGATTTCATTAATCAACCATAACGTTAAATTTGAATTTTAGAAACTTTTAAAAAGTAGTTCCAATTTTTCAAAAAAAAAAAGACAATTGAAGGAAGCTATACGATAAAAACTATAAATTAAAAACAATCCAATTTAGAAAAAGTATAAAACAAATAAAATGTAATTGAACAAAATGTTCTACAATAAATAAAACAGTTCAAATTATACAATGTTTTTAAATATTGCTAATGAAGAATACATATTATTACAAATTTATTGTTCTGCTTAAAAATCCGAACTTCAAAGTCTTCGTTAGTGATCTCCGATTTTTATCTGCAAAATAGATATAACAAAAAAAAATTCTTTAGTTCGTTAACTATGAAATCAATAGGAAGAAAATGAAGAAAATATGTAACAAAATTTACCTCCGGCAATCGTTCATAAAGCGAACATCCGAACAATAAAACAAAGAATATTAACGAAGAACCCAGCCTCAGGAAATGTAATCCGATATCATGTCTCAAAAGAGATCAATCGGTAACCACGTTCAATTGTTTTTATTAAAAAAGAAAATAAGTAGGTGAAAGATAGAAATATGGACAACATAAGTTAAACAACACTTATACAGAAAGAAAAAATAACTAGGATATGAAAGAAATAAATATGGATTCAAGCCGAATGGAACATTGAACATCGATTCAATCATAACGTGGATTCAAGTATAGGCAAGGCATAAATATGTAAAAAACAAATTGTAGAACAGTTATACACATAAAACAAATAGGACGAATTTGAGAGAAACTTACATTGGTAAAAAAAAAAATTGAGTGGATATAGTTATGCAGAGTGAAGTCATGGCAAACTGGGTGGTGAATTGTATTAAATAATCCCTTACAATCAATTAAATTAAACAATTGATTAACAACAACAGAGAATGGTTGAGAATTATTAAATGCAAATAGTTGTAGTGAAGAATGAGGTAACAAATTCGGGCAGTTTCAAAATAGCAACATGATGATATCTGTTTAACTGAAGTACAACATAAATTGGGAAGAGTAAAAATTATTTTCAAGCTAGAGTTCATGTTGGAACCTAACCCCCAATATTAATGACATAAACAAGCCCTAAAACTGATGAACAAAAAGAAATGCTAACATACAATAACCAAATCCTACTTAACACAGAAGCAAAAACAATGATACAGAACATAATAGAACAAGAATATACATTTTTAAACTCATAAAACAGATGAATCACATTGAATCAAAAGTGAAATACAAGAACATAAGGAATGATAATACAGGACATAACAGAACAAGAAAAACAGTGGAATGAAAAAAAAAAAAATCAAACACAGATGCAAATTAAACCATAACAGTCATTAAACAAAGAATCTAAATGAAAAAAAAATCAAACAGAGATGCAAATTAAACTATAACAGTCATTAAACACAAAATCTAAATAAAAAAAAAAATCAAACAGAGATGCAAGAAAATCTCAGAATCTCATATAAGAAAACAGAACGAAAAATGTTTTTAAAATTACGAACGTGGGTCATCATAGGCCGATGAGGGTTAGAAATACTTACCTCGCATTCGTCTGACTTCCAACCAAGTCAAATCTACCGTACTCTTGCCAACAAGTGAAAGACTTGGTTGATTTCTCAACATGCAATCTGAAAATTGGCTTCAGTTCTACATGGAAGTCCCAACATAGTATTCACAACGGCAAAGTTCGGGATTTCGACGGCTAGAAGTTAGAAGAAATCAAACGAGAGATCGAATAAATCGACCGATAATCGCTTGCAAAACCGTAATCGACTGCCGTTTCAAATGGAAACGAGAGACGAAGAAAGAGGGGAGGAAGAAATCGCACGCAACAAGGGAACCAGAGAAACCGGGAGAGAAATCCCAAATAAATAGTAGGGGAGAGATCGATGAAATCGAAACAAACAGATCGATTATATCGAACCAAACAGATCGAATAAATTGACCAACAATCGCATGCAAAACCCTAATCAACCGCCGTTCCAAATTGAAACGAGGGACGAAGAAAGAGGGGAGGAAGAAATCGCATGCAACAATGGAACCAGAGAAATCGACGGAGAAATCCCAAATAAATCGCAGGAGAGAGATCGATGAAATCGACCTAAATTCCAAATCGAAACGAAATAGACGAAGAAGAGGGGAGGAAGAAATAAAACGCAACAAGTGAACCAGAAAAATCGGGGGAGAAATCCAAAATAAATCGCATGAAATAGGACCTTGAAATCGCCCTTTGAAAATCGAAAGGGGAGAGATGAAGAAAGAGTCGATAAAGAATGGGAAGAATTCGGACTTCTGAAGTTGGAGACAAAAGGACGGACTTGAACAGTCATGCACTGTTCATATCCGTTTTTACTTTAACACTAACCCGGATTTTGGTAACCCCTCCACCAAACAGGTGTTAAGGGGTATTAACTTAATCCGGATTAAGTTAATACCCCCACCAAACAGCCCCTTAGTGTATCTAAGGATCCCTGTAACAACGTTCCAATGCCCTCTACCATAATTTTCCATATATCAACTAACTACTCCCACTGCTCGTGCAATGTCTGGTCTGGTATAACTCATGGCGAACATCAAACTTCCCACTACCGATGCATACCGTACTCGAGACATCTCCATCCTCTCCGCTTCACTACTAGGGCACATACTTGATGATAACTTGAAATTAATAGAAAGAGTGGGGTAGAAATCGGCTTACAGTCTTTCACGTTGAAGCTTTGCAAAACCTTCTCCGAATGAGATAGCCAAGTCTTTCTATTATTTCTGTCTTGGTTAATTTGCATCCCCGGAATCTTGTTTGCTGGTCCCAAGTCCTTCATTCCAAACATCCTAGCCAATTGAGCCTTCAACTTTTCAATACGATCTTTGTTGGGGCCTGCTACCAACATATCGTAAACATACAACAGCAAGATAATGATAATCTTTTTCACCAAACCTCTTGAAGTATGCACAAGGATCTGCACAAAGTCCTTTCCACCAAACCTCTTAAAATAACACAAAGGTTTACAATGAATATTTTTCACTAAACCTCTTGATATTAAGTCTGTTGTATCCAAGACTCATGATGAAGAAAAATCTCTTATAACATCTCAGCCCCTATATGAGACTGTACATATATTCGTTCAACCTGTAAACCAAATTCCTTTTTCTGGTTGGAGCATACCTATTTCTTCTTCAAGAACCCTGCTGATGATAACCTTGTGGGTAGTGGGATCTCACAGGTAATACCCCTTCACACCATCAACATACCCTAACAACAACATCTTCTGAATTTTATATCCAGTTTTATACTTTCTTGGGTTTTGTACATCACGTACACCAGACTTCTAAATACATGGAGGTTTGATCAATCAACAGGTTTTCCAATCCTCATATGCATTGATGTCTTTCACTCAATTGCAACATGATTCACTACACAGCAAGCGATACTGGATGCTTCTGCCCACAACAATTTATCTAAGCCAACAACTTCCAACATCACTCTTGTTCTCTCTAACAAGGTTCTGTTCAACCGCTCTGCCACAGTAGTGATCTTCCTTTTACCACCTTGTTGATAACTAAGCAAACTCATTGCTTACATATTCTCCTCCATTATCGTTCGCACTTGAACTTTTCTCTTGGTTAAAGTTCAACTAGTGCTTCCAGTACTTTAAAACTAAACACACGTCTACCTTCTTCTTGATGTAATACACTCAACATCTCTTGGAGTAATCGTGTATAAAGAACACAAAGTTCTTTGTTTCTCCTAAGGATGTCACCGGTGCTTTCCATACATCAAAATGAACCAATTCTAGAATATCCTTATTTCTAGAATTTGATGTGTTACTTGTAGAATATCTTTGTTGCTTACTTGTAACACAATGCTCACACAAAGGTGGATACACTTTAGTGAGCCATAGGAGTATAATTCTTACGGCAAGAACATTTATTTCTTGTACTGATATGTGTCCAAGTTTCTCATGCCACATATGTGGCAACCTTTCACTTGGACTACTTAAGGCAACATATGTCTCTCTCTTCTGCAAAGTCTCTCCCACCAACATGTACAAGTTTATATTAACTTTATCCCTTCATAAGTATCAGCGCTCCACTAATCGATTTCACGATTTCTTTCTTAACCACAACTTTGCAATCAAGGTCCTTCAAGTTTTCGAACTTGTGAGAGCAAACTCTTACTTAGGTCTTCTATATAACTTTCTTTTTGAATTGTACGAACAATTTGTCATGGAACTTCAACTTGATTGTTCCAATACCGACAATCTTCGAGGCGTGATCATTACAGTTGAACATAGATCCTCCTTAGACAAGTCATAATGAAGAACCGTTCTTGTCAAGAGGTCATGTGATAATTGGCTACACATCAACCAAACTCTTTTTGCCTTCAATAGTTGTCGCTTCTTCACACAATAAACATCACCTTCGTCGTAGGTACTTGCAACATTTCCTTAAGGATCAAAATCTTTCTTTATTTAGATTTCAACAATCCTTCTTCAGATATCTCTTCTTCCTACAATGGTAGCACTTTACGTTCTTCTTACTTCTTGATTTGTCCCTTCCTTGATTTTTACTCCCACTGAAGCTGCATTCTGTTGATCTATCCTTGTCATCACGAGACCCTCTATTTGTCAGGTTGATGAAAAGTTGATCATATTAATGAGGAAGACTTTGAAGTAGAATTTCACCACGTTCAATTGGCTCTTTCATTGAAGTAGTTTGTATCATCCAAAGAGAATACTACCTTACAAGGAAAATCTTGTTGTGAAGTGACTTGATCTCGTATAATTTTGTGAGTTGATCCCAAATCTCATTTGCACCGTTCTTCTCCTTTATGCTTGACAACAGTCTATCTGCTAGTGCCAAATGAAAATTTGTCATAGCATTCTCGTTCATCTCGTTCCACTAATCATCTGTGATGTCCACTGAGTCCAATGATCTTTGCTTGTGATAGCTTTCATCTTCATCTTCCACAACGAGAAATTTTTCTCGTTAAATTTCTCAATTTTGAACTTTGCTTTCATTCCTTCTACCACGAACTATAAACAATCCTCGTGCCTTTCAATAAAGGTGAACATACCACAAACTATAAACAATCCTCGTGTATCTAAGGCGACGTAGTAGACTTCCGTCGCCTTAGCTTGAGACTACGGTGACGTGTATCTAAGGCGACGTAGTAGATTTTCGTCGCCTTACATTGCCAGACAACGCATTGTCGGCTAAAGCTGAGTGGCTACGACGACTCATTTTCGGCTTACCACACGTGATAAGGCGACAAAATCCCATAGCTGTCGCCGTAGCCACTCAGCTTTAGCCGACAATGCATTGTCTTGCAACGTAAGGCGACGAAAATGGTGGTCCGTCGCCTTAGCCTGAGACTATGGCGACGGATCTTGTATTCCGCCGCCTTATCATTTTGTGGTATGTTCCGCACAATTTTTCGAACAATTTTTGTGGTATCATTTTGTGGAATTATCATTTTGTGCCGTAGTTCCGCACAATTTTTCATTGTCTCCCTTAAAGCGAAAAATGGGGTGGGAAAACGGAAGGCTAAGACGATGAATTCTTAAAGTTCCGTCGCCTTATCCTTCCTCTTTTTATTTTTAAAAAGAGGCAAAGGCGACACAACTTTGTTCCGTAGCCTTAGGCCTATATTACAGATTACACAATCCAACTTCCTACCATTTTCCCACTTTCCCTCCCTCAACCCTCAAAACCACCGCCGCTCCTCCCCCGCTGCTCCTCCGTTTATCTCTGCCGCTTCAGATTTGTTCTTGATATACTGGGTAATTTTTCTTTTTTTTTGTGATTGTTTTGCTGCTTTAACCTAAATTTCTTTGAAATGTTAGTAATTTGTTATGTTCTTTTGTGATTGAACTGGTGGATTTTAAGAATTTTTTAAGGTTGTTGACTTTTTGATGGGCATTTTTTGTTAAACAATTGGGGAATTAGGGAAAAAATATATATATATATATATATATATATATTTTTTTTTTCCCTTTTGTGCTAGACCAAATTTGGAGAAGGGATTTGTGTGATTTTCTTGGCTAATAATTTGAATCTAATCTTCTTAAAATTTAATTAAGAATTGAAGCAATTAATAAATTTGTGTTGGAGTTTTAATTTTATTGTTTAGGGTTTAGGGTTGTGGCACAACCTAACAAGTCATAAAATTGGGTTTTAATCGTAGTTGAGATTCAACCTTGGAATCTCTAAGTTATAACTAATTCATGAATTGTCATTGAATTGTCCATTTCACCCACACAATTATTTGAATTTCTTGTTTAAATTGAGAAACAGAGTAGGTAAGAGGGAAAGAGAAGAACCCAAATTCAAGCTTCAAATGGAAATTAGGAAGTAGTTGACATAATATTTGTGTTAATTGTAATGAATTAGGTCTCATTCGCTTTAATTAAAGCCTTTAATTTGGTTCGTTTGTTCATTTAATTACCTGTAAGTTCACATTTTCCAATTCCTATTTCTATTTAAGATGTGTTTGTTTTTTGTAGAAAAGAATGGAGTAGAGAGAAGTGAAGGAGTTAGTGGTAGTTGAATACTTGTTTGAAGATTGATGTTGGTTGTAGTTAGATAATCAATAACTCGTTTAAGGATTTGTGTTATTATGGTTATAATTAGATTGATGTTGGTTATAGTTAGATACTTGTTTGAAAATAGTGGGTCAAGGCCTCCCTTGGCCACTCTCGTTGCCCACCGCCGCTGTCGTTTGATTTATTAATTCATTTCTTTAGTATAACACTCTCTAATTTTTTATGAAACAAATAATGATAAAATTATGTCTGCTGGTTTGAGAAGTAGTTCGGACTCTATCTTCGATGACACTAAAAATGACGAAATTGTCCCTAGTACAATTGATTCGAGTAATGAAATTGGAGGTAATACAATGTTAATTGATTCGACAATCTTAATTTCTCTTATATTGTTTCAATTATTTAGTAACATTTTTTAAACAACTAGTACATTTTTGAAACAACTAGTAGTACATCGACCAGTCGTTCACGTGGACACTCTAGGGGCAAGCTTTTGAATAAAAGGGTGGGTAAGGAGGGACTAATAACTGTGGAGTTCATTGAAAGAAATAAGAAGGCGATCGGAAAAGAAGCGAATACTCTTAGCAATCAAATCGGAGTTATAAAGATCCTCAAAACCAGTCGCTAAACATGTAAGTAAAGGTAATTTGCCACGATTTTTAATCTTTAATACATAAAAATTTTCAGTTCTATATGTGTTATAGCTATCCTGCAGCAAAGATAACCACTATTTATATGTTTCAATAGATTTTCATCTTTTTGGTTAAATTAGAAATACGTCGTTATGATGTCCAAATTTTTATAAAGTAATTTAGGTTGTCTATTTTGTTGTCGTTTAAAATTATAAGTTTTGTTGTTAAAACTTTTGAAATTATTATTAATTTTTCTTTGTTTTTGATTGCAGGTACAAGTGTATCTGACGCCCACACCATCGATGCATTTTTATTTTGTTCATTTCTGACTTCAATTAGAATTTTTTTTTCTTTTCCAATTAATTTTACATGTATATTAATTAGTTTTGTTATAACATTTGTATGTGAGACAATTTTAGTTTAGAAATTAACTTTATATTCATTTTCATATTTATTTCATTACATCTTTCAACATGTTATTTTTATTTATATTTCTAAGTGTGTTTATTATATATCTTCAAATTTAAATTAAAAAGCATAAAAAATCAAACCAAAATTAGCAAAAAAAAAAAAAAAAAAAATCCTAAGGTGATGGACGCTCCTCCGTCGCCTTTGAAGTTTAGGCGACGGTACAAAGTTCTATCGCCTTAGGTTGAAACCACCTAAGACGACAGAGGCACTTCTGTCGCCTTAGGCCTTCATTCTTGTAGTTACTTTATGAAATCGTCTTTTGATGTGCATGAGTAAGACTACTCAAAGAACATTGGGTCAATAAGCCTCACACATTGGAGATTGTCTTAGTGAGTGGCTGGGGACGCAACATCACAAGAAGGAATTAACCCCTTCTCTGATATTGAGAAATATGTAGAGTTGTCCCTATAAGACTGATTCTAGAGCTTGAACAAAGGGTACACACCTCTCATTGGCCTGAAAGAACACTAATTTATAGTAGAACTGTAAACAACTTGTTCATTAAAGGAATCAGTAGTGCTTAAGGAGAAAGATGTAATCACAAGGGTAGAACGGATTTCTTGTCTCAACTGTGAATTACGTACGAACAAGCTCGTTAAGGATCACATGACAGATGATCGATTATATCATTAGATGTTAACTTATCCTATAGTATGGAAGAGTTCAACACATACCTTTAGTGAAATAAGTTTGTCGTTAACAAGGAGTGATTGGATTCCGGGTCATTGTAACTTTCAACCTATAGGTTCACATGTCCCCGGACTAGCTCATAATTGTTGAAACACTATTTTATTAGAGAGTGAATTTGAAGAGCTCAAATTCAAAAATATAAAAAGGAACGTTAAACTTTAATGTTTAAACTTAATTTGTTAATCTATTTAATATGAGTGTTAAGATCTACTTCTTTCAACAATGTTTAGTTGATGTTTTAAAAACCCCATCTCAAAATGGAGTAACTACTATATTCTCTCCTCAGTTGAGAGCCAAATTCTCTGTGGGAGCTAAGTTTTTAGAGCCAGTGGTCTTTCATCACTGATTCTCAGTGGAGAGCCAGTTGTCCTTATTTCGAGATTGCGTAGTAATTTGTTTCTTTTGAATTCGTCCAGCCAGTGGATAAGTGATTTTGTAAGTTGTTTACAGTGAAGAGATGAATCACGTTCCTTTTGGTTGATGAAAAAAGTCATATTCTCCAAATTGATGAGAATGATAGGAAGAAGAATAGGAGATGGTGGATGCATGAAAGGAGATGGAAGGGGCAGTTTTGGTGGAGGCAAAAGATAGAGACAGAAGGAGTTGCCATCTACGGCCGGAGAAGAAGAGATGAAAGAAGTATTGCATCGTCAGCGTCCAAAGGAGGAATAAATAACGAAAACATTAAAGGAGTGACTAAAATTTTGGAGAACCAATTAATAAGATGAATGGTGCCAGCTCACGAGTAGTTTCAAGTTTTAAATTTTTTTGCGGCGGTTACAAACAATTCCATGAGTTATGGAATTCCAATTTTCGATTCCATGCTTTGGAATGAGATTGAGACCAATATCAATGGCTTGAGGAAAATGTGGTGATTGTGCCGACATTTAATGGCAAAAATCATGGAATTAATGGGAGGACGGTTTTCATTGGAGAATTTTTTTTTGTTTGTCTTTATTCGAATGTCCAATTAATTGGGAATGTATATCAAGGTGGTTCAGACTTCTAGCAGGGATCATTCTAGTTATGGCAAAAGATATTCTTATGACAATGAAGATTCCTCTGAGGTTTTTTCATCTGGTGTAATGAAGACAAAGAAAATAAAAGATAATATGACTACAGTTGTTTGTGTCCCTCCTCTTTTCTGGCGTACCTTGACTTTTATGAGGGACGCCAATCACCGTAAGAATCTTAATTTGGATTGTTCGAGGGAGGGGTAACCTTTGGACACTCCGTTTCTTCAATGGAGTGGGAACACTTTCAAACCCTATTTTAAATTTATTTAGTAAAAGCAAGCTTGTTTCTTGGCATATGCTAGTCTTTAAAGTTAGAATTGGTCCTGTCGTTTATGAAGAAGAGTTGATTGATAAAAAAATTTCTACTTCAGGGTTGCACGATTCCTACCCTGGAAGGTGTCTTCACTTCTTTACGGTTTTGAAGCTTTCTTCTTATCTTTTGGTGGCTACTTGTACATCAGTGTGGCTTATATCGGTCGTTTAGCCTCCATAGTTCTTCAAAACTTAACCATTATAGTGTTGAAATTTTTTAGTCGATCTCTTATGTTGAGTTCTTTCAATCTCAAATATAAGATGACCAACTCGTAGGGTTACAATGATCATCTTGAGATTTTCTTGATCATCAGCTCTTCTTTTTGTTGTGATTTGGTTTGAGGTGTGGATCGAAATCAAATTACTTAAAGTATTAGTTTTCATCTTGTGTTTGCTCCTCATGGGTCGAGAGTGAGGTAGTATGCTTTTCTATCAAAATTATAATTAATGAATGAATTTTGATTTTAAACAAAAAAACATATTCATTTAATTTTTATTGGATTAATATTAAGAGGAAATTTTAATTTATTGAATAAAATAATTAAAAATAATTATTGGATAATTATTGAGAGAACTCAGTTTATACTATGTTGGAAATATTAATTTAATTATTGGATAATTATTAAGTTGATAATTATCAATAATATGTTGAACATATTATGTTGGATAATTATTGGATAGTTATTAAATGAAAATATTAACTAATAGGTTGGACATATTAATTAGATTAATAATTATTATCAATTATTAAGATAGAGAATTAATATAATGGATATATTAAAGAGTTGTTTATATCCCTAGCCATCTGGAGAATAAATTTAAATCAATTTAATTGCAAGCATATTCAAAACGCTTTTTTTAGTATTTAAAAAAACATAAAAGTACATTAGTACCCTTTAACTAACTATCATTCACAAATACCTCGAACCTTCCATGTCATCATAGACCACGATCTTCAACGTCACCGCCGTCGAACTCTACCTCGCTCTTCACAGTCGCTGTCGAACTCGCCGTTGACCTCCACCGTTGACTGTCACCGTCGAACGTGTGTAGTTCACCGCCGTAACCAAACGTGTGTCGTTCACCGTCGTCGTCGAACGTGTGTCGTTCACCGCCGTCGTCGAACGTGTGTCGTTCATTGCCGTCATCGAACGTGTGTCGTTCACCGCCGTCGTCGAACGTGTGTCGTTCACCGCCGTTGTCGCCGAACGCGCTCTTCACCGCTGCCGCCCAACTCGACCTTCATCGCTGGCGCTGACAAGGGATGGTAACCTCTATAACTCAAACACGCCATTTGGAAGTTCAAAGTTGCAGGAAAAACTTGATGACGGTTATGTTTAATAGGAAAGAAAACCCTAAATTGAAGGTGGTTTTATTTACAAAAATGCCATTAATGATGTATTATTTAGGTATTATATGATCATTAA
>JBBMEG010080330.1:0-11759 GCA_037832605.1 Cyclanthera cordifolia | reverse complement strand
TAGAACATCCATCCATCCACTTGTCATTCATCTTTTAGAATAACTTTTCAAATTTTAAAGTGCATATTTCTTAACACAATTTAACGTGATTAATAAGATTTTTCTATACTTGATTGTAAAATATTGACAATTGTAGTAAATTAATTTTGTTGCTCGTGAAAAATTACAATACCTTCCATTGAATAGAAGACAAATTTAAAAAAAATCAATATAATTTTTTACGAAGTTAGTCTTTCATAAATGTTGACCAAAAGCTCATCCTCACCATTTTTGCCAACGAACTCACACACTATCTTTCGGATATTGGCCACACTAGTAGTAGCGTACATATTAACCATGAAACTTCAAAGTCTATGTGTCGACTTCTTCCTCAAGCGTCCTCACGAAGATGTGTTATCTTGGGGATGCGTCCCATTGTCATCATTGGGAAGAAAAAAACGTCGTCGCCGAGATGGGCCTCATCATCATCTTCCTTCATCATTGTCTTTTGGCCATCAGCGAAGAGGATTTGTCTCCAACTCGAGCACCAACATGCATCTCATCGCCTTTGGGCCGTCAGTGAAGAGGATTTTGTCTGCAACTTGAGCATGGTAAAATTATGATTTTTTGATTCCCACAAAAAATGAGGCCACGAATCATATTGAAAGACAAACCCTATGGCGGAGATTATTTTCTTTACAAAAATGACATTCAATTCTATAATATTTTAGTATTATGCTAATACGTCACTACATATGTATTTGTAATACGTGAATGATATAAAATTTCCCTCATATTCCATGTATAGGCTTAAGTGTGAGTTTCTATTGTTCACACGAGATTTCAATAAATAAGATAAATACGAGACACTTGTAAATGAAGAATATATTTGTATTGATTTCAATAAGTGCGATGTGAAGTACAATTTTTAATATGTTTCTCTGATTCTTTCTCTCTCATATATAAATATCTCAATAACTTCATAGTTTGTTCTCGATTGTACAATTGCCTCAAGAGATTTGTAACTTGTTCTTGACGTTGATTTGTCTCAAGAACTTTACAGCTTGTTCTTGAGGTTTATTTGTCTCAAGGGTTTTGTAACTTGTTCTTGAGGTTGATTGCTTGTTCTTGAGATTGAGTGTGTTGGTATTTAATCTTTTGCTTGTTGATCTTCTTGTATGGTTGATTACTGACTTGTTTATCTTTGGACCAATCTGTGACTTGTTGATCTTTGAACCAGTCTCTGACTTGTTGTTCTTTGAACCAGTCTCTGACTTGTTGATCTATTTGGATGATTGGTCTTTGACTTGTTGATCTATTTGGATGATCGGTCTTTGACTTGTTGATGGTGGGATTGGTCATTGACTTATTGATCTTCTTGGATGATCGGTCTTTGACTTGTTGATCATGGGATTTGTCGTTGACACTCTCTTGATCTACTTGGATGATCAGTCTTTGAATTTTTTGATCGAGGGATTGGTCGTTGACTTGTTGATTTTCTTGGATGATCAGTCTTTGACTTGTTGATCATGGGATCAGTCGTTGACTGGTTGATCTTTTTTGATGATCTGCTTGTGGAGAACACGATGTGTATTCTTCGTGGTTGAGCGACTTGTTTATGAAATCGCTTCACCTTCAAGAGTCTTATGTGTTTGTGAATTCTCTTTGTAGTCCTTAATTTCTGGCTCATTACAAATAAAGAGAAATCTTTATTTATAGAGTTCTCATGAGCTTATGGGCTTGGATTTCATGGGCTTTAGGCCACTTTATGGGCTTAGGCCTAACTTGGGCCTAAAATCAAAATAAAACCATTTTCAATCGAATTAATTTTGAGACAGTTATATATTAGTAATTGGCCCAACATCTTAATTGAATATTTGTAAATGAAGTGACAATTTTTGATTTGTCGAAATTTCTCAGTCAACACGTATTATAATGTATTTATGAATCTACAACTTAGTATGAATATTATAATACTAGGTTAGTATTGTTATAAAAATTTGGTACACAAAACAAATTCTAACATCTATATTTTATTTGTAACTAATTTGGAAAACTTTTTAAATATATTTCATACATACCAAAATATTTCAACCTTCATTATTTTTAATCAATTTTACTTCATTGTTTTCAATCTATTTAACTTGAAAAACTATCAATTTCACTTGATTGAAGCCATCATTTTCACTTTATTGAAACCATTAGTTTGTTGGCTTGATTGTGTTGGGAATAGAAGGTAGAAACATGTAATTTACGTGACGAAAGCTTTTGATTACAAAAATTTTATCGTTAATTAATTAACTACATGCATTATCCTAGGTGATTGCCATGTTGTTGTTAAACCTTATTACATTGACCAACACTTCTAATCTAATTTGGTGGGTCTTTATATTGGGTAGGATCGTTCTATTCCTTGGATGATCTTGAAAGATCTTCTTCTATCTTCCAGGCTATGACTTCTTTGCTACACTTAGTGCTTGGTGGAAAGCTTTTAGAGAAGGGAGCTAGGAAAAACATTGTCAAAGGTTTGACTATAGAGAAGAAAGAGAGATCTCAACTTTCAGAGTAGGTGTTCTATGTTCGAAATGAATTACTCTAAATCTGAGTGAGGATGATTATGTAGAGTACCAAAACCTCCTATTTATAATTGAGAATTAACATTCAAACTAGAAAAAAAAAAATATTTTGATATCTAATACACAAAGATATTGGCAGATAATCATCTAAATATTTATCTAATAAATATTTTATCTTCACCTTTCTTTTTATGTAGAATTCGAAAATCTTTCCTCTTATAGGGCGAAATTTCCTTTACGTTTTATGGGTGATTTTTGATTTTTCCAATATATAGCATGTATTGTTTTATTTATTTTTAATTAATATTTATCCAATTAATATCAAAATATATCCAATATATTATTTATTAATAAATAATTGTCAAATTAATATATCCAATATATTAATTCTCACTTTAATAATTATCAAATAGTTACATATTAATTAATCATCTCTTAGTAAATAATTACCAAAAAATAATTTACCCAATAAATTAACAATTCATATTTTAACAAATAATTACCAAAAAATAATTTACCCAATAAATTAACAATTCATATTTCAACAAATAATTATCTAATAATTATTTATAATTAATTTAATAATTATTATTCCTCATTAATATTTATCCAATAAATATTAAATTAATATATTCAATATATCAATTACCAAGTTTAATAAATTAAACTTAAGCTTCAATTAATTATGTCCAACACAACTAATCCATGAGTTTGAGCTCTTCAAACTAATTCTCTAATAAAATAGTGTGATAGAAAGTATGAGCTAGCTCGAGGACACGTGAACCTATAGGTTGAAAGCTACAAAGACCCGAGATGTAATCTTTATTTGTTAACAACAGACTTATTCCACTAAAGGTATGTTATGAACTCTTTCCCACTCTAGGACAAGTTATGTCCATGGATATAATCATTCATCTGGCATATGATCCTTTATGAGCTTGTTCGTAAACTACATCATGGACAAGAAACCTGTTGTACCACTGTGATTACATCTTTCTCCTTAAGTGTCATTGATTCTTTTAATAAACAAGTTGTTTATAGTGTCACTATAAATCACTGTCCTCTCGGGCCAATGAGAGGAGACTATTCTTCGTTCAAGCACCTAATCAGTTCTTAAGGGAACAACTCTAGGTCTTCCTCAATATTTAATAAGGCACAAATTATTTCTTGTGAAGTTGCATTCTCAGCCACTAACTATGAAAATGTCACATACAACCATTGTAAAGCGGATAGCCAACAATGTCACCACGACTTAGGCACCTTGCCTTAGTCCATATTTGGTACAAGTTTTAGGTTATTCACTTGAAATTAGATCTACTTGTATATCTCACATATTTGACCAAGTGTACATACAAATAACTATGAGTGTACTACCATTAATTCAATTAATGGGATAAGACTGAATGACATTTGTACATTAAATGCACAATTAATGAAAATAATAACTGAAATAAGTACATTAAATGCTTATTCTTTAATTACAAGCTACTAGACCTTTATGACACAATTTCTAATAGATTCCATTGATTTTATCCAATTGAATCTATTTTTATTATATTTGATTTTTGTTTCCTTTAAAACTTTATCATCCATGGAATTTCTTCGTATATTGTATTATTAAGTATTTTTTAATAATAAAAAGTAGTTATTATATAATGAGTATTTATGATAATACATGATATTTAGTGTGAGATTAATATTTATATGTTTTAATATACCATAGTAATTATAAAAATGGTATTAAGGGTGTAACATATAAAATATTTATTTACATTATTAAGAGATAGAAGCATTTGATGTTATACTATGATACGAATAGAATTGATTGAGTTTATTATGTTATAGTAGCATATATATGTACGGTTATTGTAATGCAGTATTAGCTTAGTTTCTATAATATATGTAAAGACCCGACTCTATAAAACCGTTTTAACAAGAATTCTTACTGGCATGCATCATTTCAAACTAACATAACTGAAATAAAACCGCTCATTAAAAATAAAATAACTATTTAAAATAATTCAAACATAAATTAGTGAGCTCTAGCCAGAATTTACAAATAATTAAAAGCAATTAAAGCTTAATTCAAACATCTACCCTACAAATTCAAATAACGTGCAAGATGGAAATGATTCATAAAAATAAACAAATCATGCAACAACTCCGCTAGGATCATGTCATCTCCTCTCCGCCTAGCCACCTTGATACTATACCTCCAGACGTGGTGGAAAAACCACAATAAGGGTGAATGCAAATATACTTAGTAAGAATCTTCAATTGAGGTACTATATGCATAGTCTAGTAACACCAAGAAGTAAATACATGCTCAACTGATCTGAATAGTACACAACGCTAACTGAGTTATGAGATACGTTACACAACTTGGAGACATGCAAATGCCATCCTTGTGAGGCCCCTAGTGCACTCACTCAAAATAGCTAGCACATGAAACATGTTTATGGCTCGAAAAGCACACATATGCTTTCCTTGTGAGGCCCCGAGTGCGCTTACCCAACTAATGACTCTAGAAAATAATAAGGAATGATGTACTGATGTCTCTATCTCGGGGAGCCTTTCTCTCATTGCCTAGAGTGTGTATGCATACACTACATGCTATTATAAATCTGGCAGTGTGTAAGCCTGCATTGACTGCCTTGGTCTAATTTCGTACATGCTTAAACACAGACTTGTGAAATGTGTACACTAAACACAGCTGCCGTCGACCCTCGAAAATAGTTATAACAACCCGTCCCACCCATCACTTGATGCTAAAGATCCTCTTATAGCCGGCTTACACTATGATAAGAGCCCACTCTAACATGCCAGAAACTAGGATATGTTAGGGGTGTCATATGACATCACATCCTTGACTATTAGAGAGGGCAAATAACTTTTATTGAGAATGGAGGGTAGAAGCATGCATAAAACACTACAAAATTTTTTCACAATAATTAATCTAAATGTTGATCCCTAGGCGATTGACATGTTGTTGGTAAAGAATTACTTATATTGAATTACGCCTCTAATCTAATATGGCGGGGTTCGATCATGCGTGGAAAATCTTTCGGTCTCTCTAGGTTCGACATATCATGTTGTATTATATAAAAACACCAATTAACCTACAAGCTTAAGATGATATATTGAGGTAAATTTAATTATGTTAACTAATACTCCTCTATCTCTCATATTTGGTTGATTCAATGCACTACCTTCGCAATTAAGGAGAATATCAATAGGTCAAATCCCCAAGTTTATGCTTCATATGTAAAGTATATGAATCGTCGTGAAGAAACATATCAACAAATTTTAAATCATATATGGCGCAAAAAAAAAAGAAGTCATCATCGTCGTTGGCAGGCAGAAGGGACATCATGCAGTGACCAAGATTAGTTATTTTGATCACACAAGTAGAAGAAGCGAAGTTCAAAAAATTCTCAAGAGTTGGGTCAGTGTGAGTATAATTTTGAATATGAAGTAATGAATTTTGTGTTCAAGTTCATGACGTAAGCCAAATCAGTTCAACTCAAAATTCTCATTCAAGTGAAATTAAATTCAAATTTTTTTCAAGATCCATTTTAATTATTTCCAAGATGCATTTAAAATTTAAAATTTAAAATTATTTAAAATTTTGATGCCAAGCTCCAGCCTATTCTAGTCGCATGAGGGGACAATCACTTAGGCCAAATCAAGACCATGGGGACAATCAAATCTTCTTAAAATCAAGCAAAGAAAATCGGCAGAACTTCAATATCTTCAAATTGGATTCATGATTCATGTTCAAATTTATAATTTGGGACATCTCAAATTTTATCCGTAGTTCAAATTGAAAAAATTAATTCCTTACAAATGATAGGATTTTAATTTTGTCCAAGATATAGGCATGTCCTAAAGTTTTACCCATTTCAAATATAAAATGGACTTGAAATTTTTTGGCATCGTATAAGTTCAAATTTGAAATTGAGTAGAGCATAATTCTACTAAACTTTCAATCTTTTCATTCCGAGTCGACAAAATCTTAATTTTGACACAATTTCAGAATTTGATTAATCAACATAGAGAAAATGTGTCAAGAAAAAAAAAGATAGAAAGTATGACCTATATTCATACATGTTCGCTTAAATTGACACGTCATAGAGTCGAAGTTAGAAGCCAAAAAGGGAAAGCTTATGTTTCGACTTAAAAGAACATTTTTCAGGATTCATCCACATATGTTCGTGCATAAAACTAGAAAATGAGCATTTATTGACTAAGAAATTTTGGATAATCATAAATTGCCACGTCATTATCCTAAATTTAATGACAGAATTAAATTTAATTTTGAGACAATATTTCTCAAAATTAAGTTGGGACAAATTTTAGTTTACTTTGAATTTGGGTCAAAATTATATAAGACTCAAGTTCAATTAGTGAGCCAAAGCAGGCAATTCAAATCTCACCGGATAGGCCCAAATCCATATGAGTGGCCCAAGTTCATGTAAACAAGTCTAATAGGCCAAGCCCAAGGCTCGGGCCCAAAAGCTCATCAAGGCCCAAGCCTAGGATCCTTGGAGGCTCTATAAATAGAGAAGCTTTCTTCATTTTCAAGACCAAGAAGTTTGAAACTCGGAGAGAATTCAATAAAGCTGAAAACTTTTCAAGCTTCCAAAGATCAAACGCCCTTTTGAAGTCCAAAATCACTTCAAAGATCAAGCGATTCCACAAACAAGCAACCAAATACAAAGAACACACATCCGTTCTTCAAGTCAAGATCACAATTCCATAAACAAATGATTAACTACGAAGAGCGTGCATCAGATTCTTCAAATCAATCACTCACACATGAAGAACACGCATCGTGTTCTTGAAGTAAACCATACCAAAAAATCAACAAGTGAACGACCGATCTCATGATCAACAAGTCAAGAACGATCATCCAATTAGTTCAACAAGTCAGAGATTGATCCAAAGATTAAAAAGTCAGCGACCGATCCCACGATCAACAAGTCAAAGACCGATCATCCAATTATATCAATAAAGTCAAAGACTGATTCAAAGATCAAAAAGTCAACGACCGATCCCGAGATCAATAAGTCAAAGACCGACTCCACGATCAACAAGTTCAAAGACCGATCATCAAAGCAGATCAACGAGTCAGAGACCGATCCAAAGATCAACAAGTCAGTGACCAACCATAAAAAGATCAACAAGCTAAAGGTCAGTCGAACACCAACAAATTCAACCTCAAGAACAAGCTGCAAAGCCCTTAAGACAATTCTTCATTTGAGAACAAGTTGTGAAGCACTCAAAATATTTATATAGGAGAGAGAAAGATTTAGATGAATATATTAGAGATTGTATTCCACATTCGCACATATTCAAATCAATACAAATATACATTTCAAATGTACACGTGTCTCACATTTAACTTATTTGCTGAAATCTCGTGTGAACACAGTTAAATATGAAATTTGAAAATTTTCATCTCTCTTTAGAAGACGAAATTTCCTTCCCTAAATAAAGGGTATTGTTTTTTTTTTGAGAATAGATAATCACACTATACCCAGGGTGATCATGTCCGTCCCTAGGCCAGCCACTGTGACCTAAATAAAGGGTATGAATTTCAAAAATCAACAATATACTCTATATATTGTTTTATTAATTTTTAATTGATATTTATCCAATAAATTTCATTTGTATAATCTATCCAATATATTATAAATAAATAAATATCCAATTAATATATCTAAAATATTAATTTTCTACTTTAATAGTTATCCAATAATTATTAATCCAATTAATATGTCAAACATATTAATCAATATTCTCTACTTAATAATTATCCAATAATTATTAATCCAATTAATATGTCAAACATATTAATTAATATTCTCTACTTAATAATTATCCAATAGTTATTAATTTAGTTAATATGTCCAATATATTAATTACTGAGATCTCTCAATTAAATAATCATCCAATAATTATGTCCCACATAATTAAACTTTGAATTTGAACCCATCAAATTCACTATCTAATGAAATAGTGTATCAGCAAGTATGAACGAGTATGAACGAGCCTAGGATCCGTGGACCTATAGTTTAAAAAGTACAATGATCCGAGATTCAATCCTTACTTGTTAACAACGTGCTTATTTTACTAAAGTCGTGTGCTAAATTCTTTCACACTATAGGATAAGTTATATCCACGTATATAATCGATTATTTGCCATGTGATCCTTCACGAGCTTCTTCATAATCCACAGATGGGACACAAGATCACTTTTATCTCTATGGTTACATCTTTCTTCTTAAGCATCACTGATTCCTCTAATGAACATGTGTTTATAGTCCCGCTATAAACTAGTGAACATCAAGTTCATTGGCCATGTGATCCTTCAAGTGCTAGTCACTGCTTGATATCAGTCAACATCCTTAGCTCATTCCCAATGAATAAGATGTCATATACATATAACAATATAAATGCTATCTTCTTATTGAAGATCTTCTTGTAAACACAAGGTTCATCAATGTTCTGCTCAAAACCATATGATTTGATTATATCATCCAATCTCTGGTTCCAAGATCTGAACGCTTGCTTCAATTCATAAATGAATTTAACAAGTTTGCAAACTGTTTGCTCTTGTCCTCTAGATTTAAACTCCTCTTCAAGATTTCCATTTAAGAATGCAACCTTAACATCCACGTGTCATATCTCATAGTCATAATATGAGGCAATGAATAAAAGGATCCTTATAGACTTTAATATAACAACATGGGAGAAGATCTATTCATAATTCACTCATTCTCATTGTGTGAAGTCCTTTAAAACAAGTCTAGCCAGAACGTTTGCACCTTCCCATCTACACTTCTTCTTCTCTTGTAGATCCACTTGCACCAAATAGTCCTTACATCCTTTGATGCATCTACAAGTAACCAGACTATATTGGAGTATATCGACTCCAATTCGAGGTTTATGACTTTTATCCATTCTTTCCGGTCAAAATCCTCCATTGCCTTTCTAAAAGACTGAAATTTTTCAACATTATCACTAATAACGTTGTGTGTCTCCAAGATATATGTATAAAAAACTAGATTTTTCCTAATCCTCCAGCCGCATTGAGGCTGATGATTTTCTTGACTGGGAGGGATTGGACTTAAGGATTCATCAACTATTCTAGCCGATGAGTTTCTAGCATCAAATAGAGGATACTTGTTTAAGAGTGTTATCTTAGTGATGCAAAAGTTGTCAAGAGAAAGATACATAAATGTAAAACAATACCGTTTTAATTAAATATATATGAGAATCTCTAGAAAATATATTTTGGAGACCCATGAAATATACTGCTAGAAATTTAATGGTGAAACTCTTAAACATCAAAGATATTTATTTTTATTAAATAATAAGTATTACAATGTCAACTAAAAATCGTCATTAAATTTAAGCTTTTATGACGAGCTTATTTATGATACATGTTTTTCCATGGCGGGTGCCTTTAATGTCGAGATGTCCATCATTAATGGTCATTTGTTATTAAAGATCTTTTATGTCATCTTCTTTGATGTCAGATACATGCTTAAAATGCAAGCTCTTGAAATTGAAAAGTGAATGTAGTAACAATTAAATATTTGGTCATTAGAAAGTGTGTTAAAGATATAAAAGTGATCATTCAACACAATAGCACCGATGATTGTTCATCTATAGACTAAAGGCATGCCACCAATGAATTTCAAGGATCATGTAATCTGACAAAGACTTAGTTCCTTATGTAAACATATATTTATTGTACGTACATTTAGTTTTTTATTTTGAAACTCAAGTTATCCCGTTTATATTTTCTCATTCAGTTTATGCACATGCATGGTAATCATGAAAAAAAATCTTACTTCAATATGAATCTCAAGTAAACATTGGGCATGTCTACTACGAGAATAGAATGGAAGGAAAGAAAAGGGATAAATGAATGAAAGCGAGTAAATTATTGTATGATCACATGACAACCTTGCGAACCAAACGATGAGAAATGATCCATTCCCACCCATGTCCATATGGTTTATTCATTAAGGAATGTGGTAGATTGTGATACACTACAAAAATGTCTTTAATCGTCGACGTCCAAAAACGTCAAAAAATACAATAAAAAGACGAAAAAGGTTTTCTCGACGACAAATTGAGCGTTGGAAAAAGTGTAAAAAATGCTTGTCGAAGAAGGCATCACTGACGAAAAAATGGAGATGTCAACGATTCTAGATAACTCGACCGTGTAAGAGACGTTAACAATTCATACTATAGCTGACATCCCATTTTCGTCACCTAATATGACCAACTGATCATAGTCCAGCGATGCTGTTAATTGATTTGTATAATTGTAATGTGGTTCGCATTGGCTAAGTCCTAAACTTCACTAAACAGATGTTAAAACAAGTGTATGTTGTCAAAGTAATAAATCCTAAGTCATCTTCATAGGGAATGATTATTTTAATAATTTCATATTTTGAATTGGGTATCACAAGAAAATCATATAAAAGTTGGGGTTAATAATTTTGAAATATAGAATGTGGAGAACATGCTCAACTGGGTAGACATTGCCTACACACAAGAAACAACTTTATGACAAACTCAACCCACATCAGTGCATGTATATACAAATAAATGATTGTATTAAGCAACAAGATCAATCTTAAAAAAAGAATACAAGAACATTGATTAGGACAGTTTTGCAGTAAGAAGAATGATCCATTCTACATATCAATGTCTTCCTCTGAAGTACATCTACAAAAACTCAAGCTTCCTTTAAAGTTAAATACATTAAGGATGTGATCAACATGCACTAGTAGGATTGTTATTCCTAACCTCTCCATAAATATATAAAGTCTTATATTAATCTAATGAACAACATTAAGAGATCTCTAATTGCTCCTCTCTCTTGAGACTTAACCTAAAGAAAGTAAAAAGGTGGATGATTGGTCGATCATTGTTAATTAACATGCTTACGTTGTAAATGATTACATCTCTTTTTTCCTTAGTTAATTGATTTGGTTCCTTATTAACTAACTTAACTTGTAGCTACTTAATGCTTAACAAATAATGATGCATGCATCAATCACAATGCAAAGGACATTGATTATCCACGCGACGACAGAACAATATCCACTAGTAGAAACCGGACTTTTAGTGACGGGCATATGCCGACACTAAAGTTATTTGGTGTCGGTCAAATGACCGTCA
>JBBMEG010080329.1:0-11761 GCA_037832605.1 Cyclanthera cordifolia | reverse complement strand
AGTGGTAGAGGAAGAACCAATAATGGTCAAAACTCTAACCAGAATCAAGAAAACTACTCAGGTAAACCTCAAAACAATTTCTCTCAATCTCCAATGTATTGCCATTTGTGCTGCAAACCAGGTCATGATATTACCTTCTGCTGGTATCGTTTTGATGAAAATTACAAAAATCCAAACAACTTAACTAGAAGCAGCACTTCGAGTGACAATACAGCTCTAGTTGCTACTCCTGAAGTCATCACAGACCCCTACTGGCTTGCTGATACTGGTGCTACAGCCCATGTCACCTCTGAAGCCTCCAACGTGAAAAATAGCACTCCTTATACAGGTACTAAAACTCTATCTGTTGGTGATGGCTCCCAACTTGAAATAGCTAATGTTGGGAATTCTGAATTACAATTATCAGCAAGCAAACTCAAACTAACTGATATACTTCATGTGCCTGCAATCTGTCACAACTTGCTCAGTGTATCAAAATTCACTATGGATAACAATGTCTTTGTTGAATTTCATCCTTTGTATTGTGTTGTGAAGGATAAGAACACAAACAATGTGGTGCTGCGTGGAACACTAAGGAATGGGTTATATCATCTTGATCTACCTCTAGCATCACCAAAGGAACCTCTCTTCAATTCTAAATCTACCTGCCTGCTTTCATCACAAACTGCTGCTGAGTCTAGTCCTCTTTTCAATCATATAACTAATGTTGCTTTCAATAACAATATGTCTAGTACAGTGTCAAAAGCCTTATGGCATCAAAGAATAGGACATAGTTCGGATAGAGTATTGTCTTTAATTCTCCAAGCCTGTAATCTCAAATTATCATCAAATGAATCAAATTTCTTCTGTGAATCTTGTCAACTTGGCAAATCTCATGCCCTCCCCTTTGCTAAATCTACTACCTATGTCTCACACCCTCTCCAAATTGTTTCATGTGACCTATGGGGTCCTTCCCCTGTTTTATCCACAGCTGGTTATGCTTACTACATAAGCTTTGTGGACCATTACACTCGTTTTACTCACATCTTTCCCTTAAAAACTAAAGGCAACTCTCTATCAGCTTTCATTCAATATAAGAATCTTGCTGAAAATCTATTTGACACCAAGATAAAAACTCTCCAAAGTGACTGGGGAGGTGAATTTCGATCCTTCTCCTCCACACTTCAGCAGTTTGGCATTTCTTTTCGTCACTCCTGTCCACATACAAGTCAACAAAATGGACTTGTTGAGAGAAAACACAGACACATCGTTGAAATGGGACTAACTTTTCTTGCTCAAGCATCCATGCCATTCCAATATTGGTGGGATGCCTTCTCATCAGCAGTCTTCACCATAAACCGTTTACCTACCCCTGTTCTCAATAACAAATCCCCTTACAGTCTTGTATATCACTCTCAACCTGACTACAAATTCCTTAAAGTTTTTGGTGTAGCCTGCTATCCCTGTCTTCGTCCATATCAGAACCATAAATTTCAGTTTCATAGCACCAAGTGCGTTTTCCTTGGCTACAGCTCTAGTCACAAAGGTTACAAGTGCCTTAGTCAGTCTGGTCGTTTATATATATCTCGGCATGTTGTCTTCAATGAACACACATTTCCCTTCAAGCAACCATCATCTTTTCTTCACACAAATACGTCTTCATCCTCCATTATCTCCACAGTTCCTTTTCCTACATCCATCACACATATCACTAACCCATCCCTTCCTGTTCCACCAGAATCACCTTCATTTGTTCATGATACTATTGCACGCACCAATCAGGCATCAGATTCCTCAAGATCACCTTCCCCTGCTACCACTGCCCCTGCAGAAACCAGTTCACCCAGCAGTCCACCAACTGATCTACATCATACAGAACAAATTGCTCCTATCCACCCCATGATCACTAGATCCAAAGCTGGTATTCACAAGCCCAAAACATGGGCATACTTATCAACTACCTGCTCCACCCCTCAAGTACCCAAAACTGCTAAAGTTGCCCTCCTTCAACCTCTGTGGAAGCAAGCTATGGACAGTGAAATTTCAGCTCTCAAAATGAACTCCACCTGGTCTCTTGTTCCGGCTGAGCCACACATGAACACTATAGGCTGCAAATGGGTGTTTCGTGTAAAAACACAAGCTGATGGTACCTTTGACAGGTGTAAAGCTCGCCTTGTTGCCAAAGGCTTTCATCAACAACCGGGTGTCGACTATCATGAAACATTCAGTCCTGTAATCAAGGCTCCAACTATTCGCATTATTTTGTCTCTAGCTGTGAACAACAACTGGGCCATTCGTCAAATTGATGTCAATAATGCTTTTCTAAATGGTGAACTCCATGAAACAGTCTACATGACTCAACCACCTGGCTTTATTGATGCTGCACACCCGAATCATGTCTGTCTACTACACAAGGCCATATATGGTCTCAAGCAAGCACCTCGAGCTTGGTTTGACAAGCTCAAAGCCACCCTGCTTCTATGGGGCCTCACAAATTCTAAGGCTGACTCTTCACTATTTTTTCTCAAGCAACCCAATCTAACTCTCTTTGTTCTCATTTATGTAGATGACATCATTGTTACAGGCACTTCAACATCATATATTGCCAGGTTCATTCAACAACTCAACTCCACTTTTGCTCTCAAGGACATGGGTCCTCTCACATACTATTTGGGTGTTTCAGTCAGTCGCAGTCCACAAGGAATTCACCTCTCCCAGGCTCAGTACATTCTTGATCTTCTACACCGTCTTGAGCTTGATCATCTCAAGCCTTGTCCTACACCAGCAGTCATCAGCAAGAAACTATCTAAGTATGAAGGAGAACCTCTGGAAAATCCAACTATCTATCGGAGCCTTCTTGGTGCTCTTCAATATCTGTCTTACACTCGGCCTGACATATCCTACATTGTCAACAAACTCAGTCAGTTCAATCAACAGCCGACAACCTCACATTGGATTGCAGCTAAACGTGTCCTTCGATATCTGAAAGGAACTATAGACTATGGTTTGCTCATCTCTAAATCGCCATCTACTATTATCACAGCTTACAGTGATGCTGACTGGGCGAGTGGCATTGATGATCGCAAAAGCATATCTGCTCACTGTATCTTCCTTGGCAGCTCACTTGTGTCCTGGAGCTCCAAAAAGCAACAAGTTGTTGCCCGCTCCAGTACTGAATCTGAGTACAGATCCCTTGCCCACTGTGCTGCTGATATTACATGGATTGAATCTCTTCTCCGTGAGCTTCGTCTCCTATCCACTCAACCTCCAACTCTGTGGTGTGACAACACAAGTGCTATATCCTTGGCCACCAACTCTGTTTTTCATGCCCGTAGTAAGCACGTCGAAATTGATCTCCATTATGTTCGTGACAAAGTCATCGCGCAGCAACTTCACCTTCAGTACATACCATCTGATGATCAACTTGCTGATGCTCTCACCAAACCACTCAATGAACAACGCTTCTGCTCTGCTCGTTCCAAACTCGGTGTAATTCAATCACCCGCTCGTTTGAGGGGGGATATTAGAGCATACTAGCCGTTTGTTTTTTAAATATTTCCTTTTCCATCTTAAGCGACGTCGTTTTGCTTAGGCTGTGTTAGTTAGCTCAACGACGTCGTTTGCTCATTCTGTTTTGCCCTCTAACAAACTGGGCACGTGGCCTCTTTCTATTTGTTGTCATTCCCCTAGTGTACACTCTCCTTCAGCTATTTAGCCAGGACTGTACACAGAACCAAATCAATCAATTAAGCCTCATTTTATTTTCCCTGTACTGGTCTTTCTTCTTCTTCTTCCTTACAGGTTCAAGCTAAATTTCAACTAGATATCACTTTGGAAACAATAGAAAATTAACCAAACAATGTCACTCTCCAATCTAGGGGAAATCACTAGGAGACACCAGTACAGAAAGAACAATCAACTAGTCTATTCTCGATGCTACTCCAAGCAATTGAATTATAAAGTCAATATCAAAACAGCAACAATTATCAGAGTTCGACAAAAGCTCTACCATACAAGTCTCTAATATTCAATCAACGGAGAAAAAACTCAATCCATGGAAAATAAGGAAGTGAGAAATCCAAGTACCTGCAAGAACGCAAGCAGCTCTTCCCTCGTGTAAACTTCCTTCGCCATATTGAAGCAGAGAGCTCGAATTCAGAGAAAAGAAGTACGCTGGAGAAAGGAGGAGTTTACGAGGAAGGTTTAGACTATGAAATCCAAAATCAACTATCGTGTTCCGGAGATTTGGGCTTTTTGTTGCACCTATAGTCCAAATTGATTAACAACCCCAAACCCTAACGAAACTGAAATAGCCCCAACTGGAGATCTTTCGATGACACTTTCCTCCGTACACAGTGTTTGGAGGAATAATAGTGAAACATTATTGTGATTAAAAATGATGATTTATTTTGAGTGTTATTACGAAAGAAAAATCATATGTAGCTCGTTTGGATGAGTTAAATGAATTTATTACGGAGTGATTATAAAAACTTATTCTTTAATAGTTTTATAAAAACATTAAACATACCGGAAATTGTGGAATCAGGTTGTGTAATATTGATTATAGGCTAACACAATTATTTTATTTTTTATTTTTCTCGAATTCAAGTAATTATTGTATCTATTTGTAAAAGCCACCATATGTCATTGTTATCCTATTTTATTGACCCTGACCCACCATAAGTCACCCAAATTGGAACCTGTACTGACGCTGGTGTTGAACTGGAATAACACCAAACAATGAAACCACTGCGTCACTGACCCATTCCATACCGTCTATGCAAACCTAATATATACAATATATATATATATATATATATATCAATTTCAATACATTTTTTCTTTTTTTTCTTTTTTTTTTTTCTAAATTCAAATCAAATTTTATATTTTAACTTATTTTTCTAATATTTTTAGCAATTCATAGTATAGACTAAATAAGATATATTTTTCACCATTAAACACAATATTCAATCTAAATATAGAAAAATAAGATTTTATAAATATAATTAATTTGAATTTATTAAATTCTCCATACTTAATTCATACTTGTCCTCGAGTATGTCGTAACTCAACATATTAGTTCTTCTTTCTACTCCAGTTACGTCATTCTTGATATCAAAGAATATCAATAAAGTCAATCACGCATCAAAGTTGAATTTTAATAACAATCAAGACCATGAGCATTCATAAAACATACATTATATAGGATAAGAAGGAAAATTAAGCCAAAAGAGCAGTAGCTCAACGGCATCAGCTTAGATAATCTTGCATGATAGCAATGTCAAATAATAATCACAAAACACACTATTAAAGACTTCCCACGCTTTCTTCTCACACTAAGAACTTTGGAGAAATAAAATAGATTTCTCCCTAGTATTGAAAAACTCTTTTTCTTTTATTTTTCAAATGCATATATTTTCTTTTTCACCATTTTCCACCAATTTTTTTATGCTCATCTCTATCATGCTTCAAAATTCAAACTAAAATGCATTCCTAACATGCAAGACATTCATAGATATCAACAAAGACTCAGGGTTTCAAAAGAAATAACATTTATGAATTAAGAACATGCTAAATTCAAATTAAACCTCCTCCACACCTAAACTATGCATTGTCTTCAATGCATATCATATAAAGTAGCATGTACAAAAACAATAAATAGATAAAGAAAGTGAGCTCCCTAAAATTGTGAACAATTTGAACTGAATAGTTTTTGCTGTTGAGAGAGTAGGTGGTGATGCTTTTTTTTTTTTTGAAAATGATGCCCTGCAAAAAATTTAAAATAAAAAAAAATCACAAAAAAAATCAACAAAATTAAAGAAAATAAGAAGTGAGACAAAAAACATATGTTGGGTTGCCTCCCAAAAGCGCAATTATTTAATGTCATTATATATGCTCGATGACTTAAACATTCATCATGGTACACAAAATTCTTCAATTTTTTTCGGTCCCCTATTGCTTGAATTAATCTAATCTACTAAGTATAGTAGGCTTTCCTATTTCTCAGTGGCACCAAACAGATAAATATTTTTGATATTTTTGTAATATGAATTGTTGCAATCAAATGGCAAAAAATAAAACTTAGAAGGTTCATGAGAATAAGAAAATGCGAGATCAACTTTCAGAGAATTTTCAAAAAAATAAAGGATTAAGTTTTTCAGACTCATAGTTTATCGTCTGAATTTCCTCTTTGTTTATATGCTTGTTCTCATCTTTCTCACATGCCTGATATTTATATGGCTCAAAAAATTTTCCAACTCATCTTCACTGTTAATAAATATTGACTCGGTGGTATCGGGAAATTGCTGCTCTTGTAGACTCTCTATTTTTTTTTTTCATGAATTGGTTAATTTGGTAATTTGGTGGCTCAAGCTCTCCATGCTAGCTCTAGTTTCTTATTGAAATTGAAGTGTATCTCATTAAAATTGAAGATTATTCTGTTGCATTTGAAGAGTATTGTTAGCTAAAGTCTTTAACATATCTTCTAAACACATACATGAGCTTGAAGTCTGAGTTTCAATTGAAGCTTGAAATGGTCTAGTGAAGTCTTTAAAGTGTTGGCTTTGTTGTTCTCTTTGATTTCCATAACCAAAAATTTGAATGATCCCTCTAATCGTGATTGTAATGATCATAATTTGGTTCGTAGCTTATTTTGTACTGACTATGAAATCTCCCAATGATGTTGTCCTATGTGAAATTTTGTTTCATTATGCCTACAACTATTCGACAAACCAAAGTAGTTAAACGAGAAATTTGACTTTTAATATCTCTTATATCATCATCATGAATAACAACTCCATAATCTCTATACCTACATTGTGTGAAATTTTCCACCATACTTTTTTTTTCAAATATTAAAAAAAAAACAATAAAAAAAATAAACTAAGAGAAACTAAAATAGCTCCCCGGTAACGGCGCCAAATTTGGTCGGGTTGTACATGTCAATTACTACTAGGTTAAAGTCAATTTTGTTAAATACTAAAAAAAAAAAAAAAAAAAAGTCTAGAGATCACTACACTCTTAGATGTTAAAAGAAAAATATATAGATATTTCTTTGTCAAAAAAAATCTTGACATACACTTTCTTTAAATAGAAGATGTGGTAAAACTATAGCCACATGATTTACTTGGGAAAATGTAGCTAATTTGTGACCATTGATTTTACTTGGAGCATGAGTGCTATAAATAGGTGGTTGCTCATTGTAGGCAAGACATCTCAAATCTTACCAGACATCTCATTTCCTAAAAATTGAGGTTGTGAGATAAAAAAAACTTGTATCTTCTATTTTTATAGTAAAGTTCT
The DNA here is from genome assembly GCA_037832605.1 of Cyclanthera cordifolia. Taxonomy (NCBI): domain Eukaryota; kingdom Viridiplantae; phylum Streptophyta; class Magnoliopsida; order Cucurbitales; family Cucurbitaceae; genus Cyclanthera; species Cyclanthera cordifolia. The sequence continues at coordinate 4,480 of JBBMEG010080329.1, read as the reverse complement.
TCTATCCTTTATAGTAAAGTTCTTCTATCCTTACTCGTGGTTTTTACCCTAATTTGTTTATGGGTTTTTCTCGTAAAATCATTATGTCATTCTTTCGCTTCTTTCTCTTCATTGCTATTGTTATACTCAATCTATTATAGCTCCGACTCTACTCTATTTGTTTAAATAATCTTCGTCAAGAAAGATCTAAACATACACATTTTTCAAAGAGAAGATGTGGCAAAACTAAAGACACATGATTTACTTGTCACCAAGGGAAAATATGATAAATTTATGACGATTGATTTTACTTGGAGCCCAAGTTAATGAGTGCAATAAATAGGTGGGTGCCCATTGTTGGCAAGATATTCCAAAATCTTCCAAGACATCCTATTTCCTAAAGACTGAGGTTGTGAGATAAAAATAGAAAGTGGTTTTCAGAAAGTTTGTTGTACTTTGTAAGAGAGAATGTTGTAACTCTTATTTTTATAGTACAATTATTCTATTCTTGCCAGTGATTTTTAACCTAATTTGTTTAGGGGTTTTTCACGTAAAATCGTTGTGTCATTCTTTTTCTTCTTCCTCTTCATTATTATTAATATTCTCAATCGATTCTAGTTGTGACGCTGCTCTATTCGTTTAAATAATTCTAACAAGTGTTAACATCTCTTTGTTCTTGGGTGTAATGGAGCAATCTGTCAATAGTAATGATGAAGATTAAGCGTTAGTTTAATTGTTTATTTCATTCTTTATACATTATTTCAATTAGAGTTATGAAAATACTACTTTTAATAATTACAGGTAATCAATATGCCTAACACATCAAGATATCTTACTGACTCAATTTTTTACAAAACTGAAGGTAGTGTATAGACCCGACCTAAAAACCATGGGTCCAACCTAGGACTTTTATCCTAAATGCATGAGTTTTCAACACTTAGATGACGTGGGCATGATCTTAAAAACAAAATTAATCAATTAAAAGAAACCACTGCCATTAAGTTCAAAAGCTCTAAAAACAATTATGGGTACCCGAGTAAAAATCCAAAACATAACATCTTTAAAGTACCAGAAGAACACACATGCCTTGAAAATATGCTGAAGGAACATTAAGAAAATAAATAGTAAAGAGTGCAGCGGTGCCCATGGTCAAATCCAGCTCGATCATCCATCCTGGTACATACCTGATATACCTGTGGAATTCCACAGTGGAAAGGGTGAGTTCTTGAAAACTGAGTAAGGATCCCCAACCTGGGATCAGACATGAATATAATCAAAATAAGATATCATCAATAACAACAAGCACAACGGTCTCAATAATATACCTCAATCAAAGGGTTCATAGACCCAAACTTCAGTAAAACTTACATAATAGACAAGGTCCCCTGGACGGCGGTGTCATTACACGCACCAGTAATCGAGTCTTGACCCTTATGGGATGGCAGTGTAAATGCATGCACCAAAACGAGGATTGTCCCCTATGGGATGGCGGTGTCAATACACGCACCAGAAACGAGGTTTGTCCCTTATGGGACGACGGTGTCAATACACACACCATGATCCGAGCCTTGTTCTTTATGGGACGGCGGTGTCAACGTACGTACCAAATACAAGTCTTGTCCCCTATGGGACGACGGTGTACGCTAGTCCGCTATGGAACATCCCGGCCTATCACACATCTTATCTTATAACATCACCGGATAGCAATATAACATCACCAAGCACATTACCAGATATAAACCTATATGTTCAATTCTATCTAAATAACCTTGTAAAGGCCAGCCTTCAAAATAATACAACAACATAAAATGTACAGCAAGTCATATCAGCATCATCATGCATCAATACATCATCACAAATTCATATAATCACACATTCACATATAAATGCACCTTCAATTCAATCTCAGATAGCCAGTACCAAACCAAGCATCACAATTCATACAAGCATCAATCAATCAAGCAATCATCACATAAGATATCCTATTTCAGAACATTCATGTATTAAACCATAGGATCTCGAGTTCAGGATATGTTTCCCTTACCTTAAGCGATCCCACAAGCGAGCTCCTACGCTCCAAGCCAACGTTTGGCGGAGGCTAACTCACGAACGGAGTCCTAACAATTTAACGGGTCAAAACTAGTACCTTAGACTCTCAAAAATGGATTGGGGCGTCAAAATTAGTAAAGAGAGACCTAACTTTAATAACCGGTCAAAGCGGGTCAAACTGGTCAAAGGGTTCCAAGGTCAATCTACTCAAATTTCTATAATAAAATAAAATCATTCCTTTAATGCAAACACTAATTAAATTAAATTTATATACGTATATATACATATATAAATTATCAAGAAAAGTCACATGTCCCTAATTACAATATAATAACTTTATTCAAATTTAACCTATTTTAGTCACATATGGCTCACAAATATAATTTATTAATTTTAATATATATTTAAATAATTTACATAAAAATATACACTTGTCTCCCTCATCATTCCTCTCTCTTCAATCCAAAACCACACACCTTCCCTAATTAGCAACTCAAAACTTAAAACAAAACTCTTTGGGAAAGTCTCACCACCAAAACCCATTTAGTTTTAACAAAAACAATACAAAATTACTAACCATATTGGGCCCACAACATTACTGTCATTTTCCACCTAGACTTTCTTTTAATTTAAACAACACAAGAAACGTCCAGGGTTAACAATGGAGGAGGGTTTCAATATTGGAGATTAATCTCAATCTGAAGCATTCACCAAGGGACACCTCTCTGTTGGAAATTTCGATGGTGAACAATCGAACGAAGCAGAGTGGCGTCGAACTCACGACAAGGCTGTTGGCGTGGAAGAATGGCAAGGCACGGCGCGGGCTGGGTCACGGGTCTCGGCTACCTGCGGCATGTGGCGACGCTGGCGGGCGGCATGCGGTGGATGGCAGAGGCGTCGGCTGCTGGCGGTGACCGGTCGAAAAAACTGAAAAAAATAAAAGGAAAGGGTGCTGGTCGGGTAGCAAGAGGAAGAAAAAGGAGATGGGGAAGGTGGCGCACATATTCCAAGAGGGGAGAGGGAGAGGTTTGGACAAAAGAAGAAAAACTTATATATTTAATTGAGAAAAGAAATTAGGTCAAATCAATTTGAAAAGGGGGGTGTTTGTTTGGAGTGGATATGAAAATTAGAATTTTAACTCATTGGGTGTTTGGAGTGGTTTAGACTTCGAACTCCCTTGAAATTTCTCATGAACTTAAGCCACTAAATAAAATCAATTAATTATTACTTAAAATCTTGTGATGCTCATTCAATTAAATAAAAAGAAAAAAAATTATTCTTCCTTTCAATTAATAATAAAAGTAGTAAAGATTTTAAAATCATTTAGCTCGGGATTAAATCCAATTTTCGTTAATAGTAAATTTCGGGTTATTACAGGTAGTATGGAACTTGATTCCGTACCTGCGACAGTCGTTACTCAAGCTGGTACTCAGGCTGGAAGTAAGATGAAATTCTTATAAAGTTTTATATACGACGTAAAAATGTTTCGATCTCACAGTCCATTTTTTGGATGTAGGTAGTAGTAGCAGTAGTACTACCCGATATCGAGGCCGTCGAAGGGTGAAAACTTGAACAAAAGGGTCGCGCTAAAAGTACAGTTCAGTGAAGAGAACAAGAAGGCTATTGGAAAGAACGCCAACGCGTTGAGCAACCAGGTCGGAGTACTGGTTCGACAGTCCTTGCCCGTGAGGGCAGGAGATTGATCGCAAATCACTCTGCCGGAAAAGGAGTTCGTTAAACAAAACCTCTTGGTATTGAATCCTTACATTTACATTTAAGTATTCAATGTACTTAATGATACTAATTTCATGTGTTTACACCCCTTGAAAGACTTATTTCGACCTCGATTTGGATAATAAGCTCGTCAGTGATGCAATCGAGAAACTGATGAAATCCCGGTTGAAGGATCATAGATACACCTTATACACACATTACTGGTACGTTATATACTTAAATATCTATTTTATTATGCAATATTTTTAGTAAATAACTTCGAAGTTAACTTTTTTTCTTTCTTTTAGTAAACAACCAATGGAAGATCGAATGAAAGGCCGCAATGTACTGTCAGCGACATCGAAGATTGTCACTACTTATGCAACAAGTGGGCGTCTCAGCAATGGAAAGCCAAACATGAACGAGGAGTTAAAGAAAGAGCCGTCCTACTACCATACAACCATCAAGTCGGGCCTATATCCTTCATATCTATTATCGAAGAGGTACGAACCTATTGTTTCTTTCTTAATACGTGTTCATAATTGATTTCAATATTAACTTCATAATAAATATCATTTTCTAATTTAGAGAGTCATTGGTGAACACGATCCCATTTGTGTCGTCGATGCGTTCAAGGAATTTCGTTGCAAGGATGCAAATGATGAATGGATTAATGACGAAGCGAGGGAGAGATATGTAAGTTATGAACTTAATTATTAAGTTAAAGTAATTTTATTTC